>RJWM01044904.1:0-13048 GCA_004363535.1 Dasyprocta punctata | reverse complement strand
AGATTCCAATACTGTTCCAGGTACAGACAAGCAGAGTTACTAAATACCCTAATTCTCCACAGCTTAAATGGGCATCTGTATTGCAGCTCCTGTTTTTAATTAGATCCATTTTGTGGGTAATCTTCCTAAGGCTGTGGTTCTGAGGCTCTTCATAATTTAGCTAACCCCTCTCTTTGCCATACTTTGTCCTCCACGAGAAACATGGAAATCTGATCCATTCCTCATATTTGGGCTTTGCATCCCAAACAATAGTAAAGTGACTGCCTTTCTCCCATCAAAAAGGCAGCTCCACAGTCACAAATTCTTTTCTCATTGTCTTCTCACAGTTTTCCCTCTTCAGTCCAGCCAGTGAGCCACAGTACTCAAGGTAATTGGAGAGCACGTAACCCCCAGGAGGTAGGGTCCACAGCCCTTTCCAGCTGGAAGAAGCTGTAGAAGACAAAGACCTCCACTCCCTCAGCACCCCATAAAGAATTATGGGGATCTGTGCCTCTCAGCGGGGAAGTGAGATGGAAGATTTGGGTGTGGAAAAACTGGCTGAGGAAGTAGGTGTGGCCTGTTAATCACAAAATCCCAGAACATGTGTGGTAACAGTGCCCAAAGCCCTGCACATGGATTTCTCTCAATGACTTTTTGATAGGTCTTTGATAGGATGTCCTGGACCTGATGTCAGCCTGAGGAATAGGTGGTACAAAAATGGTGGTCCCCACTGAGTATTTGGCCACTGTGTTTGCTCTAGGATGGTGGCTACCCTCATACTGTAGGCTGTGTTTCTTTTCTTACTTTCATTTGACCCAACTTGCTCTGCAGAGCCTGTTTCTTTCCCTGCCTTTAATAAAACTTTGCTATTGTTTTTTTAAAAAAAAAAAAAGACAGAGGCTCAAATAAGATTCACTCCGTAAACACTGTTACGGAAGCAAGAGAGCTACACTCCTAGGAGAGAGACTCGTCATCTGAGAGAGCCAGCCTCATGCAAAAGAGTTAAAATAAATAAATAAATTAAATTAAATTAAATAAACCAAACCCAAGTAGTTGCAGAGGAGATAAGCAGCCTGATTGTCAAGTCACAACTTCAAAACATGGGGAAGAAATGGAAGAGGAAAGGGGCAGGGAAAGCCCCGGCCACAAGGGTGTAGGACAAAGAGGAAGCGTCACCCGGAAGCCTGGCTCAGACAGCTGCTCTTGTCACAACAGCCTGAGGACTCTGAGGTGGAGAGATCACAGGAAAAGAGTCTTTCTTTACTAAGACTCAAAATCTAGTTAAACCTGCCCAGCGCTCAGGGACAGAAGCTGCATCCCTCCTACTTCCCTCTGCCCCCATTCCTTGCTGCCAGTCTGGGCGCCAGCATGGAGGCAAGGGCTGCAGGCCTGAGGACCCCAGCATCCAGCTAGGTGAGACATGTATAGTCTGTGCTCTCTGACCACACACCCAGACCATGTGAAGCCAGCTCCAGACCCTCACCACCCCATAGGTGCTCAGGTGAGCGGCCCTGTGACGCCAGACGCAGAGTCCTGGGAACCAGAGCCCTGTAACCTCTGTTCCAGGTGCCCGGCACCTGCTCCTCCAGGCATAAGATCCCTCCTCCAGCCTCTCCTGTTCCAATCCTTTGGTGGCTACTTCCCTCCTAGAGTTGACCAACTTTATCTTTTCTAGAAAAGATGTTGCTTCTCCCCCAGATCTTTAGAAGACTGGAAAAATTCACGGTTATCTAGAGCAAGCACACACCAGTTCCATTTCTCAGTGATTCTAGAGGAGAATTGTTCTAAAGAGGACCAGGTTTAAAGCCTGTGAAGAACCCTGCAGGGCCCTTCCATAAGGGATAGGTGTCAGGGTTCTAGATCACTCTAGGGAGGGATCTAATTAACAAACGCACAAGCAGAAGCTCAGCTCCCCTGCTGCCAGAGAGATGGAGACAAAGCAGATGGTCTCTTTGAGTCAGCCTCATGCACTGCTCAGAAGCTTGGAAAATCCAGAACTGTCATGAGCAAAACCAAATTCTGTCCAATCCTCAGTCCATGAAAAAGCCTCAGAATTTGGTTTTGAGCAGAAAGACTAAACCACAGGCGAGAAGAGAGGAGAGATAGATACAATTGAAACGCTGTAGCTCTAAAGTACAACCTTCTAGAGATCTAGAGACACTTTTTTTTTCAAGTCAATAGCTAACTGCCAAAGGCAATAGAAATGGCACATATTAGCTCTGGGTTTCGGATCTAGGAGGCTTCCTCCTCTGTAGCTGGGCTGCTGTGGATCTGGGGTCTGTTTTCTGGAGGTCAGCAACCTGCAGAAAGCTACAGGTGATTTGTTTCATTGTGTACCCCTGAGCTCCCAGAACCACTAAACCTGGCTTTGGGCAGATAAGGTATGAACGGACCCAAGGGTTCACAGATCCCCAAACCCAGCTCAAGACCAGGCAGGTGCACAGAGTCTAAATAAGGATGGGATTCGAACTCAGATTTCAAGAGCCTTTGCTGCTTTTTGGATGGCGACAGAAGGTTCCCTAGATACTGTCAAATCTAATCACACCCCCATCCAAGAAGCCAAGTCACTGTCTTGTCAGGGAATGTCAGGGTACCACTCCCAACTTCCCTACCACAGAGAGGAAAGTGATGGATTAAAAGTCTACATCACCAAAAAGAAAAAAAATCTATTTAGGAAAATATGAATCAGCTAACTTGATTCATGGTATTTTAGAACCAGAGAAGGCATCAGAAATTGATTTGAGCTAGGAGTGGTGGTGCATGTTATCCCAGCACTCTGGGAGGCTGAGGCAAAAGGATTGAAAGTTCAAGTCCAGCCTGGGAACTTAATATGACCCTGTCTCAAAATAAAAAATACAGCCGGGCGTGGTGGCGCACGCCTTTAATCCCAGCACTCGGGAGGCTGAGGTAGGCGGAGCATTGTGAGTTCGAGGCCGGCTTGGGCTACAACGCGGCGCAAGGCTGGCCTGAGCTACAAAGTGCGATCCTGCCTCAAAAAAACCAGGGCCGGGAGTTTGGCTCAGTGGCTTAAGCGCCTGCCCTGGCAGGCGCGAGGCTGTGAGTTCAATCCCCGGTGCCGCAAAAAAAAAATAAAAAATAAAAAATACAGAAAAGGACTGGGGAGGGAGGTAGCTCAGTAGGAAGGACATGAGTTCAATCCCCAGGGCTGCAAATTCATTCATTTACACTTAGGGCAGCCACACATCGCACATTAGTGCTGGAAGAAGCAAGGGCTGACTGCACGGTTCCACAGGAGAGGGCGAGGGAAACGTGTTCTTGGACCTCCTGGCTTCAGTCTGATGTGCTTTTACCTTTGTGACTTTAATCTGCATCATTTTGCTGTAATAGCTACAGCTCTGAGGATAACATATTTTCTAAATCTTTCTGGCCACTTGTCCAACCCAAGAGCGATCTCGGGACAGGGAGGGACTAAAAAAGATCACACCAGGCACAGAGAAGAGCAAGTTCAAATATGGAGGGGAGTTGTTACGGTTTGTGTCTAGATGTCACCCCTAAACCCTCCTGCGGTCATAGGTGGGGCTGTTACAGCGGTGGCTGGGTCTAGAGTGTGTGGTGTTGGGATTGATTCATGGAGTATGCTAGGCTGCAGGGCACTAGGATTAGGGGTGTGAGTGTTACCCACCCTAAATAGCCTGGATAAAATAAAAGGGACGGGAAGAGCTGTGGTCATCTCTTGCTTGCTTTGCTACCTTCTGGGAGCCATGAACTATTTCTCCTCTGTGCCCCCTGTTGTGCCTCCCTGTCTTGTCACCAACCAGTTATGGACTGAAACCTCCATAAACTGTGAGCTAAATAAAACTCTCTCCTTTTAACGTGGGTGCTGGATATTTTGTCTCAACAATGAGAAAAGTAACTAAAACAGGGGTGCACATGAGGATGAGACCGGAGGCCCCCATGGGGTCTGCTCAAGGGAAGAAGAATTGGCTTAGGTGAAGTCCCTGGAAATGGGGAACAGACAGGCTGAGGAGCCGCACAGTCACGGCCACGCACCCTGGTTCTACCCTTATGAGCTCCGGGACGCTGAAAATCTGTGACTTCTCTGAACCTCAGCACTGGCACACTAGATGTGAGACCTCAGCACATAATGGGGCCCTTGGCTTGAATTTCCCCCTAAGGCACACCCTGCAGCAAATATCTGGGTGGAAATGGTTTATCTGAGAAGTGACAAGGAAGCATTGTTAGAGGAAGAAGATGTGACCCAAGAAACACAAGAAAGCTACGGTGGCACATGACAAAGATCACTGTTGAGAGCAACTGGGCCTTGTGTGCCCACAGGGACCCTCAGGTGGAGGGTGTGGCCACGGCTCAGAGGACAAGGGAGCCCCTCCTAATTGCTGGGGGACCTGAGCCAGTACCTGTGCATGACCCCATAGCTGCAGGATTCTGGAGGAACAATGAAGCTGTCAGACCTAGAGAAAGGGGAGAGGGGAGCAAAAGGAATCTAAGGAGATCTGAGGATCAGAAGTTAGCCTGAAGGCTAACACAGGCCTTGATCCATCGTTCCAAAGAAGGACCAATCGGAAAGGTAAGCAGTGAGCTGCTGGAGTGAATGAAGGATTTTGAAAGGCTCCAGGGTGATAGAGATGTGTGATTGGCCCTCAAGTGACCCACCCGGCAGCCCTGGAAACACGTGTGAGCCAGACACAGAAGAGGCACAGCACACAGCCGTCACTGCAAGATTCTTCCTTCCAGGAGCCCAAGGCCACTGCAGCACCTCCAGCCCCAGGGAAAGGCCCTGTGCAGTCACTTGGCGAGAGGTCCCGCCAACCGCATTGCTTTCTCTCTGTCTTTCCTTCCAGGAAAATCTACCTACTGAGCTGCCCTGGACATCGAGCTCCACAACACCAACCCCACCTCCCACCCGCCGTGCTCTCCTGGTCAGACTAACGGGCAGTTGTACCCTGCTCTTCTTGCTGCTGCTTTCAACACCACGGTTTGCATGAACATTGCTGTAATACCAAGGCCAAGCGCAAACATGCCCTGTGGGTCAGAAAACAAAGGTGGACCTGGCCAGGGGTCCTGCCATGCAGTAAATTAATATGGTCTTGTAATTGGGCACAGTGGTGCAGGCATGTTTGTCCCAGCTACTCAGAAGGCTGAAGCAGGAGAATCACAAATTTAAAGGCAGCCTGGGCAACTTAGTGAGACCCTGTTTCAAAATCAAAAGGAGCTGGAGGTGTGGCTTGGTGGCAAGCGCTTACCTAGGATGCATAAGATCCTGGGTTCCATCCCAGCACTGCAAAAACAAACAAAAAACAAAAAACAAAAAAAAACAAAACTCACATGTCCCTTGATAGATGAACAGTTGGGCTCACTGTACAAGAGGAAAATTGTCGGGCGTGCCACAAAGCCAAACTTAGGGAAGTGTCAGGAGGAGCAAGACAGGGGAGGATGGTTGCCTGGTAGCCTGTCCCCACTCTGGTCCAGCAGGGTCATCTTTTGATCCCCCAGGAGAGCCTCTGGCTGCACATGTCCATGGCAGATTTACTGCTGCTGGTGGCCTCACACGCCATCCATGGTGGCATCTCAGGGCCACCCGGGTGCTAACTCCTCTGGGGCTGGCAGGGTTCTGGGCATGCAGGCTCAGGCTCACTCTGAGGGTCTCGGCAGGTGGCCCTATGGGTCACGGCCACTGACCTGAGCTCTTCATCCCACCGGCTTGTGCTGAGCTGGGTCTGCAACATGAGAAGCAGCTGGATTGACACTGGCAGAATCTGGCTGCTACAAAGGCTTCAGGAGCCACCCTGGGCATCACAGGTGTTACAACACCAATGCCAACTTCCAGGAAAGGCTGATCTCTGAGCATGGTGACGCCATCAACCATCATGGCCTCCTAAATCTCAGGAGCCCAAATAACAGGTTCCTGTGATGCATGTATTCCCTCAGCCTCTGCGTCCCTGACTCCCCGCATGCCGGCTGCTCTGCTGGACACCACAGGAGGGTTCTGAAGCATCTGAGAGCTAAAATGGAGCAAAAAAGGTATGATTCAACCCACAAGTTCCAAAGGCATCTTGGACTTCAAATACTGATGGCATTGAATCAATTGCTCATTAAACAATTATTTATGGAGTGCAGGGCACTCCACATAAAACCAGGTCCACTGGGTGGAAGAAATTGGGAAAGTTTCTTGCCCTCCCAGAATTCACATGAAACTAATGAGTGTATTAATAATAGTAATTATTATTACAGCAACTGCAAAGCTTACAGCCACCGAATTGAGCATGAAACACCCTTTATCTCACTGTACCTAATTATTCCTGAGTCACTGGGAACCAAACTGCAGCACAAAGACTAAGTATCTGCAGTGCCTGGAAGTGCTTTTTGGTTGGTGATTAATATTTCTAACATTTGGAAGCATTTTGGAATGTTTTGACTTCTGATGATTACACTGCTTCTTCCTGGATGTTTCTCAGCTGGATCTGACATCGCCACCCCCTGGTTGAAAGCTCCTAAAACATGGAAGGTTAAGCATCAAATATTGTATAATATTCCTCCATTTCCTTCTGGGCTGCTGATAATAAATGAGCAATTTTTTTAAATTAAAAATCTTGCCAAGGTCACACAACTTGTAAGTGGCAGAGCCAGGCTGCAGACCTGCGCTGGCCTGATCCACGGCCTGTCCTCTTGACCATGACATTTGCTAAATTAATCACATAAAGTCAGATTGCCACTGCCAGAAACCTGAACTGGCTCCAATTAGCTGGGGCAGAGTGAAAGGTGTTGAGTTCATCCTCTCCTCTGGCTCCTGGGTCGTGTTGCAAGGTCTTGTG
This sequence comes from Dasyprocta punctata, assembly GCA_004363535.1. NCBI lineage: Eukaryota > Metazoa > Chordata > Mammalia > Rodentia > Dasyproctidae > Dasyprocta > Dasyprocta punctata. The sequence continues at coordinate 6,278 of RJWM01044904.1, read as the reverse complement.
ATAACATTTTAAAATTATTAAGTGATGTCTGTCTGCTTTAAAAAAAAAAAACTAAGGTGAAATTTGTATAACATCAAATAAATTTTTAAGGTTCGGTGGCATTTAATAGCTGCATAAAGCTTTCTAATCCTCACCACTATCTGATGTCAAAATGTAACTGATTTTTTTTTTCAGCCCTGGTCTTCCCTTCCACTCTGCCTCAAGGAGAGAATAGCAAAGGAGAAATACAGAGAGAAGCTGGGTTTTGATTTGGGAACCTGGGCCTCAGAAGACTGGAGAGTTTTCTCAGAGAGAGTTGGGACATGGGGTGGAGGCAAAATGAACAGCACAGAGAGTCCCCAGTGGCCGTGTGGACGGGGCAGCGGGAGAGTGAGCGGGCACGGGCTGGATGAGCCATGTGGGCTGGAGCGCCTTCCGCCCGGAGGGAGTCACCTGAGGTTGGAACCCCCGTCAGCCAACTGCAGGGAGACGCGGGCCCCCAGCCAACACCCAGGGACCACCCAGGAGCAGCCCGGAGACAGCAGATGTGCTGGACTTGTTAGTCTCCTTCCTTCTGGAAAGCACCGAAGCTCTGCCCCCTGCCCATGCTCAAAAAAAAACATTTTCACCGAGGTAAACTTTCCATGCAGAAACTCACAGCTCAGTGAGCTCTCACAAACCCAGCTCAAAGGAGAAGAGCCACCCACAGCCCAGGAGCACCTCAGGCCACCCCAGAGGCACACAGGGTCCCTGCACCACCGCCAACAGCAGCACTGGCGTCACTTCTCACAGCAGAGCTGAGCCGGGCTGACCTGGATGCTGTGCTTTCACGGAAACAATCCCCAGGGTGAACTGCGTGGCTGGCGCCACCCGCTTGGCTCTGTGTTGGTGAGATTTGCGTGTCTCTGTGTTTCAACACACACAGTGCACGTCATGAGAGTGCACGGACGATTCCACCATGAGCAAGGGAAAGGCTCTACCCCTGAGCTATATCTTGTATTTTTTTTTTTTTTTTAGACAAGGTCACACTAAGTTGCCCCAAGCTGGCCTCAGATTTGCAGTCCTCCTGACTCAGCCTCTCCAAGTGCTGAAATTACAGGTGTGTCCCACCACTTTTAGCCCATAGTTCTTAATCATAAGTCCAATGCTGATCTCTAAAACTCCTCGTATTACAGAATCACTATCCCCACCAGCATCTTCCCACTCCCCTCCTGCCTCGCTTTCTGGCAATCACTAATGTGCCTTGTTCCCATGAAAGTAATGACCTTAAATGCCTCATGCAAAGGAAGTTGTGAAATCTTAGTCCTTCTGTGACCAAATTATTTCATTATCATAATGTACTCAGGGGTCATCCATCTGGTCTCATATGTCTAGATCCCGTTTTGATGGCTGAATAATATTCCATTGTGTGTGTGTGTGTGTGTGTGTGTGTACAGAATTTTCTTCACTCATTCATCCATCAGAGGACATTCAGGTCATTTCCACCTCCTAGCTGTTGTGAATAATGTTGCTGTGAGCATGGGTACTATGATTTGAATGTGTCCCCCCAAAAGCATGCACAGGCAATTTAAACCTCTACTCAACAATGTCAGGCAGTGAGGGGAGGAGTCCCAAGCCCCCCACCCTCATGGATGGAACAGCTACCATAAAAAGGCTTGAGCAAAAAAGGCTTGAGCTCAAAGTGAGCTTAGAAGCATTTCCTACTCTCTAACGTTTTGCAAGGGCCTAAGACAAATGGGTATTAATTCTTAAAGTGCTCTGGGATGACGCGTGGTAGAAGGAGCCACAGTCACCACCAGGTGGTGCCTCCAACAGGTCTGTTAGGCTATAGATCTAAAACGTCCTTCAGAAGCCTCTGGCCTTGAGAGGCAGGGCTTTGGGAAGGAGGCACCTGGGGGCGTGGCCTGGAAGGGTTTCCCTCCCTCCCCAACCCGCCCTTCCTCTCTGATTGCCCCCTAACCGCCTTGATATGAGCAGCTGACCTCCACCCACGCCCTTCCACCACGCCGCTTCTGCGCTTGAGCCTGCCCTAGACAGACTAAAAGCTCTGAGCGGAGCCAAAATAAACCTCTCCTACTTTAAACTGGGGGTGTGAGCGCCTCCAACCAGAAGACAACTAAGTCTGCCTTCCGGGTGCCTGCGCGACTGGCGTGGACCCCAGGAAAAGAAACATGTGCCGTCCCCCTCATCCCCACCCACCCTGTAAAGCAACCTGCTCATTTGGAGGTCTGCCTAAATTGATAGCAACTAAGGTACATAAAACAACTAAATGCTAGTATTGTTTTGTTCATTTTGCAGGCCTGGGGCTGGCAGCCTGAGCATCTCTTTGGAAGATGACAGTACGCAACGTAGCAAAAATGGGGAATTCTCTTCTGCCTTGTCTTGGAGGCCCAATATTGTTCTCGTTGTTTTGCTTTACTCTGATTAATTTTTTGGCCTTATTTTATAGTCTGTTTTTATTGGTCTTATTGTGTTTTTTTGTTTTTTTGGGATGTTTTGGTTTTGGTTTTGGTTTTGGTTTTTTTGGTTTGATTTTACTATACCTGTTGGAATGGTCAACTATTCTGAAAATAACAAGATATACTATAGTAGCTATTGTTTTCATAGTATCTTTCTTTGAACATCTGTACCAGTTCTACTGCTTTGTTTTGATTGACTTCAGTTATGTTTTGTTGGATTTTACTATCTTTAAAATAAAAAAATAAAATTAAATATAAACTGGGCATGCCACATACAGTGTCTCAGAAAAGCAACTAAGACAAGGTCTGCCAGGCTCCAGGTGCAAACCTGCTGGTTTCTCCTGCTGATTCTTTCCAGTTTTTCACTATGGTCCTCATTCTTCATCACCCAGCACCCCAACTCCTCATTCTGAGGAAGCAGCCGGGCCGCAAAGGTCAAGGGGACCGAGCCTGAGAGCTCCATCCAGGTCTGAACGCTTTCATTCCCACTGTGCTCTGAACCTTTGGAGAAAGGCGGCCTCGCCTTCATCGGTGCCTCCACCCACCTCTTCCGCCTCTGATGTGTCCACTGCACTGGTCACTAGCTGGTCACCACTGGCCTGGACTGGAGCAGCCCTGTGAGGTGGAGGCGGAAAACAGAGTGAAGTTTGTTGAAGGGTAGGCAGGAAGGAGGAGGTGGAGACGGGGAGCTTCCGGGATACGGAATGTTCTAGAGCTCCATGGTTAGGAGAGCATCTGTAGCAATTCACACAACCACACACTGAAAAGTGTGACTTTAGCTACATGTAAACTATACCTCAATGAAACCACCATATACAAAAACTAAAAATAAGTCAGCCATGATGATGCATGTCTGGAATCTCAGTACTCTGGGAGGCTGAGGCAAGAGGGTAGCAAGTTTGAACCCAGCTTGGGCAACTTAAAGACTTAGCAAGACTTTGTCTCAACATTTTAAATAAATAAATAAGTGATAAAATATATACTATAAAAAGACTAGGAATAAAGCTCAGTGGCAGGGCTCCCCTGGGTTCAATCTCTAGTATCACAAAATTTGAAAATTAAAGAAATCATTCTTAGTCAACAATGGCCTCTTTAACTGGGCATGATAAGCACACACCTGTAATCCCAGCACTCAGGAGGCTGATGCAGGAGGATTGTTGCAAGTTCAAGATCAGCCTGGGCTACAAAGTAGACTCAAGGCCAGCCTGAAGGGCATAGTGAACTCCTGTCTCAAAAAGACAAAAAAAAAAAAAAAGGGAGAGGCCTCTTTCCTTCTCAAACACCTTCCTATTCTGCACCTGACATTTCAAATGCAGTTGCTGCAACAGATGATAAACATAAATATTTCTCTCCTGCTCCATTTTCCCCCTCTCTGTTCACCAATTTTCTTCTCATTTTTCCCTCTATATAGCTTTTCCTCTCTCCCCTTAATAGCCTCAGTACTATAATTAGTCTGCTCTGATAATTCCTTTATCGTGTGTGTCTTATTTCTAAAATATTCACAAGCATGGTCGTCCCATACCGTCTTAATTCTTAACTCCCTGATGGCTGTTTTTACAATCCTACAGCATTAATAATGTCTTCTATTTTGGTAGTACCTCTTTTTTTTCCTGTTGGATGAACAAAAATTACTTTACAGGTATTCCATGTCCCTGTGAGGTACTTAGGGGCAGAGAAAGAGTTTTTTACAAATGGAAAAATATCTAGGCACAAACATTGACTGTGTGTGCTGGCAGGAGAGGTAGAAAAATGACAAACTGAAACAGTCGAGAGCATTCAGTGTCCACCTGGGCAGAATGATGGAATTTCTCTAATCCAGAGGCCACCTTGACTGAATCCCCAAGTGTGATTCAGTTACACAGCGTTCCTTGCCCGGGGGAAGATCTCACGCCAGCTCCTGTGCCGCCACCACCAGAAAGAGCTCGCCGCGCCCATGCCACGAAACAGGGCTCATTCCCCTCACAAATACAGAGCTTCAAGCTTGTTGGATTTTCCCAGATTTTCCTCCTGTGATACAAGATGTTCCCACCAAGTCCTCCTGTGTCCCAGTGCACAGTCCGCTCTAGATGGCGTAGTCCCTGTAACAAGGTGGGGACGTGTGTCACAAGCTGGCCTCATTCGTAATCAGTAAGCCGTATGCAGGGCTTTACAGCCAATCTGACCAAATGCAACCCCTAGCGTTGAGATGAACCACGTGTTCACTGTGGCTCAGCGATCGCCTGTCTGGAGCAGGCAGGGCACCCACACCATGGAGACACAGAAGAAAGATCATTCTGGGAGTCAGCGGGGAACTGGGATTTGAACCCGGAACCACCGGCTGTGGACTTTTCTTTATATAATCCTCAACACAGTGTGCAGGCGATGTTTCTGAACCCTCTGTCACCCTGGCCACTCCCCCTCCCCAGTCTTACAACATGAGATGTTTTCCAGATGCGGCCACAACAACCTCTCCTCCCATCTCACCCGCAGGGCCGGCAGAAGCAACATTCTGTGACCTCCCAGACTAGACAGAGGTAAGAAACGCACAGACGTCTGTCCTGCTCTGGGAACCTGGCCAGCTCACTGAGACTAAGCCCGAAGGACAGGACATTCGCTGCTGCCCAGGGCCTGGGCCAAACGGGGTCAGTGGAGACCAGTGCACACCACAAGACTGCACACAGGGGCCCAGGACAGGACTCGCTGGCTTCCAGTCTTCCCAGCCAGGACCGCACAGCAGAAGACAGTCCCCCAGGAGCCTCTCCAAATCCCCGTCCCACAAGCCCAAGCCTCTGTCACAGCAGAAGCCTGGGTAACATCTGGAGAGAGACGCCGCCCATCCTGACCTCTCGTTAGTCCGCGTGTTTCTATCTTCCCACCTAAAGTCCACACTGCTCAGCTCAGGGCGGGGCCTTGGGTCTTTGAAGCCCTTTGCTGTCTGAATTCCAGGTCTGCTATTTGCTCTGTCCTCTTTCCAACAAGCACCCTGCTGACCTCATGTCAGAGAGGAAGACAGGGCCATACCTCAGGAAGGGGCAAGCCCAACAGGGAACAGGCAGGAAGCACCGGAATAAAAGGAGCGATGGCAGCTGAACCAGCCCCATGGGAGAGCCTGGCCCTTCCCAGACAGCTACGGAGCGGCCTCCCCGGCTCTGCTGGCCTCTCCCCAGGGGCCACCCCAGCCTGGCGAGCTCTGCACAGCCGGGCTTCCTCCCGAGGGCCCCATCTGCTCAACCAGCCAACCAGGGACCTTCACCCTGGAACCTCTCCCTGTCTCTGTCTCTGTCTCTCTGTCTCTCTCTTCTCTATCCCTCCCTCTTTTCCTCCCTCCCTCCCTCCCTCTACTGCTTCTTCCTTGGGTGTCTACAGCAGCCTCCGGGCCTCCCAACAGCCAGACCAGCCTCCTTACAGCAACCAGAACAGCATCCTCAAAATGAGATGGGGTAGGGCACAGGCTGACCGTGCTCTCTTCTGCTGAGAACTCCCTTTAGAATCATGGCTGCGGGACAGAGGCGGCCTCAGAGCACGGTGACACAGTAGTCACTGTTCTCCGGATGCAAACAGATAGGGGGAGGGGTGCTGAAGACTGAACCCAGGACCTTGGCACTGAGCTACATCCCTGGGCCTTTTCCATTTTTTATTTTGAGACGAGATGTTGCTAAATTGCCCATACTGAGCTCCAGGTCACCATCCTCCTCAGCCTTGCAGAGTGCTGGGGTTACAGGAATGCACCGTGTGCCCAGCTATGAACAAATATCATCACAGTGCCCCAGACAGTTCTGGGCCATCCACGTGCATTTTGCCTTTCTCATTGGCTGCATCCTGAAGGTTTCTCCAAACCACACCTATTCCACCTCATGCTTT
>RJWM01044903.1:0-13044 GCA_004363535.1 Dasyprocta punctata | reverse complement strand
GAGTTTGGCTCAGTGGCTTACGTGCCTGTCAGGCAGGCGCGAGGTTGTGAGCTCAATCCCCAGTGCCACAAAAAAAAAAAAGTATATGAGGATTTGGGGGTACATAGTATCACCCAATACACTTACCATGCAGCTGCCATTGAAATGTGAAGGTTCATGAAGTTTTGTAGCTTTCTGATTATGAGAACAGGCTGCATTTCCCAATCTCATCTCTGACTAGCATTAAAAATATACTAGTAATAGAAATACAAATTTTAGGAGCCAGTAGAAGCCATGCAGGTCCCAGGAGAAGAAACAAGAAGCCAATTTGCCTTTCCCATGAACCAACTGGCACATGGACTGGGAGACAAGAACACCACCACCCTGCCACCCTCCATAAGCAACCAGCTGATTCAGAGGAATGCAGGCTGAGTTGTCAGCAACTGAGGTACAAAAACAACTTAATGCTTGTATTGTATGATTGACTTTGCATGCTTAGAGCTGGTAGTCTGAGCATCTACTGAGACAATAACAATATGCAATCTAGCAAATATGAGGGATTTTCTTCTGTCTTGTCTTTGAAATCCAGTATTGTTCTCACTGTTCTGTTTCATTTTGTTTTATTCAATGTTCCATTTTGATTAGTTCTATTCTGTTCTGTTTTGTTTGATTTTGTCTTATGGTATGAGCAGCAATTTTGAAGATAACAAGAGGCATTATGGTAGCTATTATTGATTTCCTATTATCCTAATTTGAAGTCCTGTGTCACTTTCACTGTTTTGGTTGGCTTTATTCTGTTTGGTTTTATTCTCTTTAAAATAAAATTTTCAAAAAAGAAATGTAAATTTTAAAATTTCCTTTACATTTGATAGTGCCCCAACACTTGTACTTCTACCTGGCCCCTGTGGAGACTTATGGTTGGGAATCACCTGCCTCAGCTTCAGGTACTGTGACGGTAGGCAACAGAGGCACATTCTTCCTGAGGATCTGGCTGCTTCCTATGCATCCATAAGTGTTCTGAGAGTTTAGTCTCAGAATCCTGACTTAAGGAGAGGGGAACCTTCCTTAATGGCCCTTGACTCCCACTTGGTAATTATTTAGTAGTTCTTTTCTCCCTCTTTTTTTTTTTTTTTTTTTTTTTTTTTTTTGAGACAGGGTCTTTCTAGGTAGCTAAGACTGGCTTTGAACTCACTGTATAGCCAAGATGGGCCTCAAACTCACAGCAATCCTCCTGCCTCAGCCTCCTGAGTGCTGGGATTACAGTCTTGCACCACTATACTAGCCTTTCTTTTATTTATGTATTATTATTACTTTTTTTCTGTACTGGGGAGTAAACCTAGGGCTTTTGTATTTAGCTACATCTCTACAACCCCAGATCCCTTTTAAATTTTGAGAAAGTCTCACTAAGTCACTAAATTGTCCAAGCTGGGTTCAAACCTACAATCCTGCTTCAGCTTCCCAGAGTGTCAAGATTACAGGCATGGGCCATCACTCCCAGTTCCACTTGATAATTCTTTCCCACCTTGTTAGTACTACTCTGCCTTTATGTTAGAGTTACCTATTGTGGAATAACAAATTGCTATCAAAGGTAGTTGCTTTAAACCTGGCGTGGTGGCACTCGCCTTTAATCCCAGCACTCGGGAGGCTGAGGTAGGAGGAGCGTTGTGAGTTCGAGGCCAGCTTGGGCTACAACGCAAGTGCAAGGCCGGCCTGAGCTATGTAGTGCAACCCTGCCTCAAAAAACTAGGGCCAGGAGTTTGGCTCAGTGGCTTAAGTGCCTGTTTGGCAGGCACGAAGTTGTGAGTTTGATCCCTGGTGCCGCAAAAAAAAAAAAAAAAAAAAAAAAAGGGTAGTTGCTTTAAAAAATATACATCTATTATCTTGCAGAGTCTGAGTTAGGGCCCTGGTGGCTTGGCTGGGTGGCTCTGGTTCAGGTCTCTCACGAGGTAGCAACCAGGGTGTCAACCAGGGCTGGGGTCACCTAAAGGCCAGAATTCAGTCACAGAGGACCTGCTTCCAAAATGGCACCCTGGCGCCTGCAAAACACTACTCAACGGGGGCTGCAGTTTCTCCACCTCGCAGAGCTCTCTTCTTGAGGACGGGTTGCGCATTCTCATAACAGGGCAGCTGCCTCCTCTGGAGCCAGTGATCCAGAGCACAAGAAGGAAACCACAGCGCCTTTCCTGACCCAGGGGCTCACCACCATTTTCATTTTATTCTGTTCATCAGAAGCAAGTTAAGAGCCGGGCATGGTGGCACACGCCTTTAATCCCAGCACTCGGGAGGCTGAGGTAGGAGGAGCGTTGTGAGTTCGAGTCCGGCTTGGGCTACAATGGGAGCGCAAGGCTGGCTTGAGCGACATAGTGCGACCCTGCCTCAAAAAACTAGGGCCGGGAGTTTGGCTCAGTGGCTTAAGCGCCTGACTGGCAGGCGCAAGGCTGTGAGTTCAATCCCTGGTGTCAAAAAAAAAAAAAAAAAGAAGCAAGTTAAGGGAGTCAGCGCTCATACAAGAGGAGGCTCCTGGAAAGAGGAGTAGTGATGGACTTCAGGACATATGTTGAGCCCAGCACAGCAGTTAAGCAGGATGGTTTTTTTAAGTCCTCTTGTCCTGCTTTTCAGGATATCCTCAAGAACTGATCAGAATCGCCCAGTCCAGGACAGGCCCAGTTGTGCATGCCGGTAATCCCAGCACTAGGGAGGCTGAAGGCAGGAAGATTGCGGAGAGTTTGAAGCCAGCCTGGGCTACAAAGTGAGTTCCCTGAACTCCATAGGGAAACCCCATCTCAAACAGATGAAAAAAAAAAAATCACCCAGCTCATCATTACCTGAAGGAAGATTAATTTGGGGGATTTTTTCCCCCTAGAAATACAAGTTACTTATTTTGTACTCATTCTTGCACATTGTCAATAAATATTCTAGGCTTTTCAGATTTGGGCAATATAATAAAAGATATTCTAGGCTGAAATTCATTATGATTGCTGTTTATTCTTTTCTTCTAAAAAGAGAAGATTCATGTTTAACATATTTCAAAGAAACATTAAGAAACTTATCCAAAGTTACTTGTCATCATTTTTACTTTTTTTAGTGTTTTATAATAAATCGTTAAGCTACAAATATCAAAGTACTGTATTCATCGTACTTAAGAACTAAAATAAGCCAAAAAAAAGCTCAGTAGATGCGAAACTATTCATAAGAATAGCAATGAGATAATTTGAGGATAATATAAACTGGTGATTCTTGAGCGGTGGCTGTAGCTTACTGGTAGAGCCTTTGGCTGGCATGCATAAAGCCCCCAGCACCTCAAAAACAAAAAACTAATGATTTTTCTGCAACATTAAGAAAACATTAGAGGGCTCCAAAAACAGAGGTGGGCGGGCCCTTACAGCTGGCCTGAAGGGCTGGCACAGCTGCCCCGCAAGGGGCCTCTGCAGGTCTGGTCTTGAGAAGCAGCTGCCGGGCTCAAGGGACTGGGGAGCAGTGGGTGAGATTGCAGAACAGAGATGGTGAAGCTGGTCTGGGAAGAGGGGTTTTGAGGGGGCAAAACCCAGTTGGGTTGAGGGACCGCTGTTACTGGGGGTCAAGGGAGGGGGTGATGACTGTGACTGGGAGCACTCTCCAGGCCCATGGCTCAGTAGCAACTGTTTCCCATTTGTTACAGTGCCTAATCACTGCAGCATCCTAGTGATGCTGCTCTTATCATCGCCACTTAACATAGGGTAGGAGCTTTGGCTGAGGTCACAGCAAGAGTCACTCAGTGCTCAGCAGTCATCTGCCCTCGATGCCAGGCTGCCCCTGTCCACCAGGGGGCAGAGAGAGGCCAGGTTTTCACGCAGGCCCCATCTCCTGAACTTCCTTTCTTTATGCTGGGAGATTTTGCAGATCAGGGTTTGACCCTCTGTTTCTCACTTGACCCCAGGCTCACCTGAAGGCAGGGACGGTTAGTGACCAGCCCAGGAGGCAGAGTCAATCAAGCACAGGACTGAGGTCAAAACCCAGGCCCCCACCCTGCCAACAGTTTTGGCCTTAAGCCTGGACCCAGTTTACCCTCAGCACCTTGGGGGAATCAGAGAGGGGTACGGTAAGCATGGGTTCTGAGCCCAGGCTGTGAACCGCACAGGCACTGAGCATCCACACCTCTCCACTGTGCTGTGCACGGAAAGGACACAGCTGCCACGTCCTGAGCAAGGCTCCTGATGACTGAGTCACCTTCAGATGGGCACATGCCCCCACCCACCCATGCCTCAGGGGGCTCATCTGCCTGTGGATGGTAGGTGCTCCTCCACGCCCATGGGCAGGCATCTGTGCAGGACGTGCTCCTGTGGTTCTGAATGTGGGGTAAGAACCAAGGCAAATAAGGGGAAGTGAAACAGGTGAAAATAGGCAGGCCACACATGGCCCATAGCATTCTGCCTAGCCAGGGCTTACTTATCTTCCAGGCAGAGTTACACACTGGAGGTTAGTGCATTCCCTGGGGTGAGCCATGCCCTCAGGGTAGCCCGAGGGGCAGCGTCTGGGGATGGGCACACCCTGAGTCAGGGGCTCCCGCAGGGCAAGGGGTGTCTGCTGGAAGGCTTTGCAGGTGGATCTGGGAGCTGTTTCTTGGGGACCCTCGTGGAGCCTTGCCTTCCTGCGGAAGGTTGGTTAGACCCAGGAGGAGGGTTGGCCTCTGCATTGACCTCCTTTGTAGAGCTCTACGGAGCGGTGAGTTTGGCCTGCGAACAAAGGGCCCAAGGCCATGTTTGGGGTCATCCTAACAGGTACTTCCCTACGTTAGAGGATGACGACGGAGGTTGGATCTGCACGAGACCACACAGGCAAGACAGAGTGGGGTTCAAGGCCAGCTCTAAGCCCTGCCCTCCTTGGCAAAGCTGAGGGCCCTGGAATAGGGCCATGCCCACTGAGGAAAACAGCCGCTTCTTCTGAGTCACCGTGGGCAACACATGGGTTGGGAGCAGCCTGGATGGCAGCCGTCCCTAAAGCACAGGGTTGGCACGAGGCTTGATGTCAGCCTGGTGCTCCCGGGATGGCCCTGTTGGAAAGAAAGAACCGCACCGAGATGATCTCCAGCCCAGGACTGCGCTCTGAGGCCTTGTGAAGGACTCGGGAAAGCTCAGGTGAGAGGCTCCTCCTCAGGAGCTGGACCTCCCCTCTTCCTGCACCCACAGAGACCACCCCAACCCCCTTGGAGCCCCACAGGCCTCCCCACTTTCCACTCCCCCAGGTTTTCTGAGGCCAGGTTCACTCCCTCAGTATCCCCCCGGTGAATATGCCTGAAGCCCTTGCCAGGGATTTTTCTTCTTTGTCGCAGACCCACATTTTTCCACTCAGTGTCTTGGACAAGTTATTGCTCTAAGGTGAGGACCCTGCTGGGGGCTCCAGCCCCCAGAGCTGTGAAGCCGCCTGACTGAGATGCGGAGGGGAGGGGTGGCAGTGATGAGCAGCTTAGGAAAATCCCTACAGGGTCCCTGGGCAGAAATCAGGCTGGAATCCATGCCATGTGTAGTGACATCAGTGTGGAGTGACCTTCTCTGTGAGACGCCCACCTGGGGCAGCCAGGCAGGTGTCCCAGGCCGGGCAGCTTCTCCATTGCCTCCTGAGGCCATGTAAGGACCTGGCCTGGCCCGGAGGTCAGGTTCCTCAGCCACAGAGCTTCGGGGACATGGGGAGGCGGCCAGTGTGGCGGGAGGACTTCTTTGTACCAGGTATTTTCTCAACAGTGTGGCTGGGCTGCCTGCCAGGTGCCAGGGTGCGGCTCTGGCCTCCCGCCACACGAGCAGCTTTGCCGCCAAGGCCTGTACCGGCCTTGCCAGCCCTTTCCCGCGCTTCCCATGCCAGGCCGGCAAAGCAGGAGGCAGGGGCAGGCAGAGCAGGCCGAGCTCCAAGCCCACCCAGCCGGCGACTCTGGCAGGGACCCTAAGCCTAGACTGGAGAAGGCTGAACTCAGGATTCTTCATGGTGATCCATGGCATTTGAAACTGGGTTCATGAGCAAAGGGTGTGGCTCAGTGGTAGAGAGCAAGAGAACGTGTGAGGCGCTGGCTTCAAGCCTGAGCACTGCAAAGATAAAAAACAACAACAAAAGCCCAATTTCCCCCCAAAACAAATAAAACTAGATTCTTGCCAGGAATGAGTTTAAAAAATAAATAAAAAACCCTTGCTCAACAAAATGTGACAGGACTGCAATGTTGGATATGAATTCCACTTAGAATTTTTTTTTTTTATACAGGGTTTCACTATGCAGTTCAGGCTGGCCTTGAACTCACTATGTAGCCCAGGTTGATCTCAAACTCATAGCACTCTTCCTGCCTCAGCCTCTCAAGTGCTGGGATTACAGGTGTGCACCACCATGCCCATCCTCCATTTAAATTTTATTTTTATTTTTATTTTTGGTACCGGAGATGGAATTCACAACCTCGCGCCTGCCAGGCAGGCGCTTATGCCACTGAGCTAAATCCCAGACCCTGTTTTTTGAGACAAGGTCTCACTATGCAGTTCAGGCTGGCCTTGAATCCACTTTACAGCCCAGGTCGGGCTCCAACTCACAACGATCCTCCTGCCTCAGCCTCCCGAGTGCTGGGATTAAAGGGGTGCGCCACCATTCCTGGCTTCCATTTAGATTTGAATTCATCTCCACCACTTACTAGCTGTGGGATGTGGGCAAGTAACTTACCCTCTCCAGGCCTCATTCCTTCATCTGAAAAGTGAGGATACATTGTACTTATCTCATAGGAGCAGGGTGAGAATTTCACGCCTTATTACGAGTGTCCTCCAGTCTTGGACAATGGTGAGGGCTGTGACTGTGGGAGGAGGATGTCGATCCAGACTCTAGGATGAACAGAACACAAACTGAGCAGCAGGCCAGCTCCATGAGGGCAGCCAGGCCACCCTGGTACCCAGCCACGGCCACCTGCCGAGGAGCCACAGCCCCTGTCGTCCTCCCTCTGTGCTGCTACAGCCCTCCTCCTGTCAGCTGCCTGCCACTGCCCTTGAATCGCCCAGCGGAAGTGGGGCCACCGGCGCCGTGCCCTACCAGCTTAGCGATACAGAGAATTTCGTAACCCAAGAGCAGGGCACTGCCAGGCCTCAAGAGGGATGAGAACCAGGATCTCTAAAGCCACACAGCAGCCAGGCAGCTTCCCCCGCTCACTGTCTCCTATTCCTGTTCCTTCCACGCTTCTGCTTCTCGCGCTCCTCTCGGCAGATCTCCTGCAAAGCTAACCCGCTCTTGGCTGGCAGGTCAGGCGGCCAGCAGCAGTGACTGTGCCGTGAGACAGATGTGCCCCCAAGGGTTCCTGTGCTGGAGCGTGGTCCTGTGTGGCAGTTCTGAGGTGACGGGACCTCAGAGGGAGTCCAGGGCCAGGGGATTAGGTCACTGGGGTACAGCCTGAGATAGAATGAAGGGAGGAAAGAGCTCTCAGGGGCCTGCGGAGTCCTTGCTGGAGGAGCATTAGACAAGAGCAAGGCTGGCCTCTGCTGGCTGGCTTCCCCTCTGGCCCTGTCACCTTTCCTGAACAAGGTCTTGACAGTGCGATGCTATCCTCAATTAGGCCTTTACCAGAGCTAAGCAGAAGCCGCCGAGCAGAAGTCAGTGCCACACTCTAGACAATGAATGTTTCCATTTTTTTAAAAAAGAATTTTTATAGTAAAAGACACATTGCCAGCCAGGCATGGTGGCACACACCTGGAATCCTAGCACTCAGAAGGCTGAGGCAGGAGGATCACCCGAAGTTTAAACCTGGGCTACATAGTGAGTTCAGGACCAGTCTGAACCACATTGCAAGACCCTGTCTCAAAAAACCAAATAAATAAAAAAGACACACTGCCATAAATCCCCTCAAAATACCTGAAATGTTCCCTTTGCTTCCAATACACTGATCACATCTTTTTTTTTTTTTTTTTCTTTTTTTCGACATGGTCTCACTACATAGTTCAGGCTGGTCTCAATTTCATAGCAATCCTCCTGCCTCAGCCTCCCAAGTACTGGAATTACAGGTGTGCACCACTGTGCCCTGCATGGTGATTTCCTTCTTTCAACATAAAGGCTTCCAAGATTCCTAAACTGTCAGGAAAAGTAAGTGTCCGAAGAAAGTGGCTCTGGCGGGACACAGCACTGGTGGCCCCACTTCTGCTGGGCGATTCAAGGGCAATGATAGGCAGCTGACAGGGGGAGGCCTCTAGCAGCACAGAGGGAGGACGACAGGGACTGTGGTCCTCAGCAGGTGGCACAGCACTGCTCAGAGGCCGTGGCTGGTTACCAGTGTGTCCTGGCTGCTGTCATAGAGCTGGCCTGCGGCCAGGCAGCCTCCCCATACTGATTTCGTTCTTCTCAAGATTCACCCCCATCTCAGCCCACTGTGACCTCATCTAAAACCAACTCCCGTCACTTCTCCCAGCCTCAGAGTCGCCGAATTCTGCCCCTGTAAGCAGGAGGGCCACCCTTCCTAGTCCCCCTAAGTCAGAGTCTTGACATCTGGCTTCCTTCAGAATGCTTTGGGTCCTTAAAACACTTTCCCTGCATTCTGTCTCACACCTGGCTCACTCATGGGGAGCCTGTATCGAGCCTAGCTTAGAAGTTGAAAAACTAAACATGTTTTTCTTCTTTCTCTTGGTATTCTTGCTATAAAACAAATGCCAATTCTTTGTTGCTGTTTCTGCTCCTGGGGATTAAATCCAAGGGTCACACATGCTAGGCAAGTGCTCTACCACTGAGCTGCACTCCAGTCCCCAAATACTATACCACTTAAAGGCGATGTAAAGGCCTCTGGCTGACGGGGAGGAGTCCCATGGCCATAAGAGTAAGTGTGGAAAAGAAAAAGCACGGTCAGGCATGATGGTTCACCTGTGATCCCAGCACTTGGGAGACTGAGACAGATCACCATGCTTTCAAAACTGGGGAACAGAGTGAGTTCAAGGCTAGTCTGGACTACGTAGCAACACCCTGTCTCCCAAAAAAA
This sequence comes from Dasyprocta punctata, assembly GCA_004363535.1. NCBI lineage: Eukaryota > Metazoa > Chordata > Mammalia > Rodentia > Dasyproctidae > Dasyprocta > Dasyprocta punctata. The sequence continues at coordinate 4,112 of RJWM01044903.1, read as the reverse complement.
AAAAAATTACAAATTCCAGGGGTGGTAGCACACTCCTATAATCCCATCACACAGGGAGGCTGAGGCAGGAGTTCAAACCCAGCCTTGACAGTTTAATGACTTAGTGAGATCACATCTCAAAACAAAAAGGGTTGGGGACGTAGGTCAGTACACAGAGTACAAAGACCCTGGGTTCAGTCCCCAGTACCGCAAAAATGTGTGGTGGTGCACGCCCATAATCCCAGCACTTGGGAGACTGAGGCAGAAAAACCACCATATGTTCAAGACTAGGGAACATAGTGCATTCAAGGCCAGCCAGGGCTACATAGCAAGACCCTGTTCCACAAAACAAAACAAAATCAAAAACAAAAATGTTTTCCTGCTGCATACATAATAAATAATAACAAACACAACATAACCGGGCGTGGTGGCGCACGCCTGTAATCCCAGCACTCGGGAGGCTGAGGCAGGAGGATCATTGTGAGTTTGAGACCAGTATGGACTACACAGTGAGTTCAAGGCCAGCCTGAACTGCATAGTGAGACCCTGTCTCAAAAAATAGAGCTGGGAGCTGGGCATGACGATGCATGCTTTTAATCCCAGCACTCTGGAGGCTGAGGTAGGAGGAGCATTGTGAGTTTGAGGCCGGCTTGGGCTACAACTCGAGCACAAGGCCGACCTGAGCTACATAGTGCGACCCTGCCTCAAAAAAAAACTAGGACCAGGAGTTTGGCTCAGTGGCTTAAGCTCCTGTCTGGCAGGCGCAAGGCTGTAAGTTTGATCCCCAGTACCAAACAAACAAAACAAACACAATGTGCTTCCACATCCCACGTCTTTATTATACCTTTACAGTCTGCTTTCCACACAGCAGCCAGACTCACCTTTTAACATGCAAATCAGATCATATTCTTCTGTAGGCAAATGCACAAACGAAAGTATTCAACTCTTTCTGTTGCAATTAGAATAAAATCCCAGATGCTTACTATGGCCTCACAGCCTCTCTGAGCTGGCCCCTAGCTATTTCTCAGACTGGCACTTTTTACAAATCTCCCCACTCCCACCGCCGGAACCGTCTGACCTTCTTTCCAGCCCAGGTCCATGCCAAGGCCACTCCACCCTTGGCACCTCTGCACTGGCCCTGCCCCTAACCCCGCACCACATCAGGCCGATTCAGGTGATGCCACCTTCCTTCCTGGTGGCTGCCTGCAGCAGGAACATGTCGCAGCACACACTAGTCACCCTACCTTGTGCCTCAGGTATTTCTTCACAGGGCTTCCTGACTCTTAATTGTTTACTTGTATATTTTGCTTCTCTCCCTACAAGAAGTTAAGCTCCATTTAAAGTGGACTTAATATGTCTCGCTCTTTGATATTGTCTCAGCAGCAGAATTGAGTCTGGCACGTGGGGGACAATAAAAAAAAAAAAAAAACCACTCCTGATGACTGCCTGGCTAACTCGGCTTCAGTGTTACAACATGAGGCAGCACAGCCCAGCACTTCAGAGTGAGGCCTCCGCACCTTCTACCTGTGCAAACTTGCACGCACTATGCACATCTGTGCTCCATTCCCACTGTGTGCAAAACTGGGGGGACCTCAGCCCCCCTCCTGCGGGGTTGTTGTGTTTGAATGGGTTCACGCTTGAAGAGAGCCTAAGAAAGGGCAGGTGTGCAACGCATCTTCACTCCCACTAGCATTATGAATCGAGAGTACCTTCATTTCCTGCTTCTTAAGACTTTTTCAACTTTTATTGTTCTGCCTTCCATAGTTCCTCTTTTATCTTATTTCCATGTCTTTCTGGGTCCTGTTCTGGCAGAGCGGCAGAAGTTTGTTTGCTGTGTTAAATTCGCCTACTGCGCTCACCCCAGCACTCATCATTTGCAGACATTCAGAGCTTATTGCAGCAGCCACATCTCTAATCTCCTCCTGACCCTTCCTTATCTCAGATGCCTCTATTTGCAGGACTGCTGCTTTTGAGTTACTGATGGACCACTTTTTGAACTATCGAAGCACCAATCAAGTATCACCTACGTTTCCTGCTGTTCCTTGCCGCAGGTTCTTGTGTGGGAGGCAGTACCTCCAAATCTCCAGATATGAACCGGGCGTGTTGGAGCACACCTTTAATCCCAGCACTCGGGAAGCTGAGGTAGGTGAAGCGTTGCGAGTTCGAGCCCGGTTTGAGCTACAACGTGAGCAAGTTCAGCCTAAACTATATAGTTTAGGCTGAACTCAAAAAAAAAACGGGGCTGGGAGTTTAGTTCAGTGGCTTAAGCACCTGCCTGGCAGGGATGAGGTTGTGAGTTTGATCCCCAGTACCAAAAATAAATAAATAAATAAAAATCTCCAGATATGTCACCTTCTCTGGATTTCTTACTCATCCAATTTAGACTTAGGGTGATCAATCATCTTGGTTTGCTCCCCCTTCTGTTCTTTATTTTTTGAGACAAGGTCTCACTATGTAGCTCAGGCTAGCCTCAAACTCACAACAATCCTCCTGCCTTAGCCTCCTAAGTGCTGGGATTAGAGATGTGTACAACCACACTTGGATGGTTTGCTGCTTCTGAGGGTTCTCCAGGAATAGGGGCCTTCGGTGCCAAAAACAGGAAAGCCCCCAGACAAGATGAGGTGGGCCCCCTAGCTCACAGTTTCAGAGCATCAAGAAGATCTCTTACTGTCATCTTCAAGATCTTTAACAAAAGGAGGAAACTCTTTCTAGTAGAACCTCTAGCTCCTTCCAAGTGGCATTTAAACATGTGAAAGTCTTTCAGAAATAAAGGAAATAGATGGGTCAGGTGACACATGCCTGTAATTCCAGCACTTGGGAGGCTGAGCCAGGAGGATCACCACAAATTCAAGGCCAGCCTGGGATATATAGTGACAACTTGTCTCAAAAAATAAAACCAAATAAATAAAATAAATTTTCCTTTAGCCCAAAACCTCCCTCCAGCAAACAAGCCTCTTTCCTTCCTTTCAAACTTCAAAAAAGAGTCGCTCACCGCCCTCACTTTTCTCTTCTTTTACTCCTCAAACCACAAAATGTGGCTTCAATTTCTAACCCTCTTTTGAACCTTTTTAACCAAGATTACAATTGATATCCTCACTAAAATTCAAGATACTTTTGGGATTTTTAGAATTTTGTCATGTTTGAGACAGACTCTCACTATGTAATCCAGGCTAACCTCTGTGTAGCCCAGGCTGGCCTCGAACTGGGAGGTCTCCTGCCTCAGCCTCCTGAGGGCTGGGATTACAGGTGCATGCCAACCACCCCTTGCTGATAGCTATTTCTCATTCCTTCCTGTATGTGGCCTCTGCGATTTCTTCCCTGCTAACTACACCCCTCTCAATGCTCTTTGAGATGCTGTCTATGCTCCTCAAGGTTCTTCTCATTATGCCCTCTGCTCTAGTGACCCCATCTGCCTTTTCAAGTGCCACCAGTGCTGATGACCAAGAGATTCTATCTCTAGCCAGAACACAACCTGCGCTCAACCTGATGATCTAGTTCCTTACCATACTTTCCACAAGACCTCATTGCAAAGAGCTCAGTCTCAAAAAGTCCCGAACCAAACTCAGCCTCAGCCCAAACCTGTTCTTCCTCCAGTGTTCACATCTTGGTGGAAGGATGCAGCCCCATCCAGCCAAGTGCTCAGTTAAGAACCTTGAGCCTTGCTGTGCATCCCTTCCTCTCCTCTCCTCACCAGCTCTATCTGGTCCTGTCCATGCCACCTGCCTACACCTTACCTGTCCTGGCCGTTCTCCAAATTACAGTGATCTCACCATCGCACACATCGACGCAGAGATTTTCAGATGAATGGTCTATGGACACCTGTGACCTGGCTCCTAGAGACCTCTCCAGCCTTTTTTCCTAACACACCCTTCACAGCCTTTCTGATGTTTCCTTAGATGACATTTCCTCCAGAAAACTTCCCAGACTTCTCTGGAGGTGTGAGGAGCCATCCTCGGGGTTATGCTGTGCTCTGAGACTAGCGGCCTGTATGTAGAGTTTGAAGCCTGGCTAAAATTACCCCGCCCTTCGAGTGAGCCAAGATGGCGCCCATATCCTGCTTCCGTGTTAGCTGTAACCCCGCCTGAGATGATGTATGCCTAGTCACTCGTGACGCCAACCAATGAAAATGTATC
>RJWM01044902.1:0-13047 GCA_004363535.1 Dasyprocta punctata | reverse complement strand
AACCACTGTGGAAGTCAGTGTGGAGATTCCTCAAGAAGCTAGGATTAGAGATCCCATTCAACCCAGCTATCCCTCTTCTGGGCATTTTCCCAGAAGAATTGAAAACATCATACCACAGTGATATCTGTGCACCCATGTTTATAGCAACCCAATTTGTAATAGCCAGATCTTGGAAACAACCCAAGTGCCCATCAATCAACTAGTGGATAAAAAAGATGCGGTATTTTTATACAATGGAGTACTACTCAGCTATTAAGAAAGATTGCATTGAGACTTTTATAAGTAAATGGTCACGACTTGAGACCATACTCATAAGTGAGATAAATCAAACCCACATGACAAATACTGTAGTCTCCCTAGTGTAAGAAATGGAAAAAGTATGTATGATCCAAAATCTATAATAAATACTATGTAAGGGTAAAAAACAGCTCAAAGAGCAAAAGTAATTGGGAAGGGAAAAGGGGGAATGAGGGAAGGGAAAAGGAAAAGATATAAATCTGTATATATGTATATGTAAGATGCCTAAAACGAACATACTGCTGAATGTATTCGTTATTGAGAAAGAACAGTTAATACTCATATGATTAGATCAACTTATATGTCTATATCTGTTAATGTAAACAACCATTTTGAAGATAACGATCTGCAATGTTGCAACCATTGTCAAGTTTCAATCATCCTGTTTTGTAAACCTGTAATGTTACTGTTGTGCATTTACTCTAGTCATTTGTTTGTCTCCTTTGCTTTTTGTTTTTCTTATGTGTCTTTTTTTCTCTTAAATAAAAAAAAGAAAGAAAATGGAAACTGTCTGAAGGATAGGTTATCTGACTCTAAGATGGACCCTATTACCATTAAATTAAAATATTTTTCATCTATTCCATAGTAGTCCTTTATAATGAAATTTTTAAAGACAAAATAATCTATCTTCAGTTGGATTCCAGTAGAGGGCTTAATGTTATTGCTATCTTCATGCCAAAACAAAACATTGGGATGAGAAAGCAGAAATTTTATGCCAACAAAATTAATGTTACTACTTTAAGTTCCAATTTTTAAAGATTTATAGCATCCCATTTTTCTAAAGTTGTCCCTTCCTGTATTAAAGAGTGATATTTTGCTAACAGGTAGAGTACTTTCTAAAATATCTCTAACAGTAAAATGCTCACTATTCTCCTCAAATTCTCATTTATAAAAGTGGTCTTACTTGTCTAAAAACTATATAATCATTAAATGAGTTGGACTAGTATAAAGAACATTTCTTCAGAATTTTACATTATCTATCTTTCACTCTTTTCAACAGTTTACTTTAAACAACCTCTTTTAAGGTAGCGTTAATTGCTATAAAACTTTTTTATTTTAAAGAAAACAAAATAAAACAAAATTTCAAAACAAGATAATTAGATATTAGAGGGTAAAATGGTGAATACATCGTGTGCTGCTATGTTTAAATTAATTACTCAGAGTACAAGATATTTGCATTTAATTGAGCAATATTAGGAAAACTTTCTTTTCAATGAACTAAGAGAAATTAATATTATAACTATCTTAACTATCATATATACATGCACATACATATATGTATATATATAGTTTCTGTCACCTTCTCACACTAGGGAAACAATACGATGCTCACATATGTGAGTGTGATTTCACCTACGAGTATGGTCTCTAGTTGCATCCATTTACTTGTAAAACCCTCGAGTTTATCCTTCTTTTTAGATGACTAGTACTCCATTGTATAAAAATACCACATCTTTTTTATCCTGATCAAGAGCAGCTATTTAATATTGTTACCAAGTACATTAATGACAAAACTCTATGTACATCTTTTTGACATTTATTAGTCTGTTTTTACTATTCTACAATACTAGCAAGTGATATGTACTGTATTTGTCTATAATATTGTTAGTTCATTCTGCATTCAATGACATTTTCTTTTGCGTATAAACTGTCATATCAAAAAGATAGTTCAGACAACAATTTTTATATAACAAATTTTTTACTTCAGGTATTATAACTATGCTTGAATTAAAGTCAAAACAACGGTCATGGACTTAACTTCTCCACATAAACAAGTATCTTGTAAGATTTGTCCAAGTATACAAAAGTTTACCAAGGATCAAAAATTTATAAAATTTCACAACATTTAAAAGATTCTCCGTGTCATACAGTGATTTTAGATTCTCTTAAATGTTAGGTTTAATTCAATTGTAAAATAAAAATATGTAATAAATAAGATTAAATAAACAAGTATATTAAAACACTCTTATACCTATTGATAGAAGAAATTCAGAGTTGGCTTGTTTTTGGTGAGCTGGTTTAGAAATCCTTTTGGAAAATAATGAATTCTTAGTTCATATTTCCACTTCTCTGGTGGATGTGTGAGTTCCTACTTCTCCCACACACTGGAGACACCCATGTCCACATGAAGCCAGTGAACCTCCTCTGACTGCAGGTGACTGAGGCAGAAACCACAGCGGGCCACATGCTTTCCTTTGTGACTGTCCATTATCTTTCAAATGATTCCCCTGACATCAGTTGCATCCCCATGTCTGATAATACTGGCCCAGGTGGTTGGTTCACTATTGCTTTCAAAATAGTAAAAGACTTTTACTGCTCACTCCATTGCACCAGGGAAACATTCCATGCCAGTATCTAGGCGAGTCCTAGCACTTAAATTTGTTGTATGATTCAAGTTAGGGCCTAGGTAGAAAAGCTGCCATTATTTTTCTAGATGCTAGGTATCTGTCATATTAGCTCAAAAGGCAACAATAACTCAGTGAAAAAAAAATCTAATGAAAAATTTAAAAAATACTCCTAGTGTCTCTTTCTACTTTCCATTGTAGTCCAAGAACCTGCAGGCACAACTCCAGATGTTGCTGAGCTCAGTGGATGTTTGTACTTACCCCTATCAGTGTAGAAATTTGATGTTGCAGAGCAGCAAGAAGCTCTCTGCTGAAAGGAGCAGCACAATCCAAAGAAAAACAAGAACTGGAAAAAAAAAAGAAGAGTGTTCAAGAGACCTTCCTAAAAGCAGAAGAAGAACAAAGTGGAGCTCTTTATGAAACCATCAAGTTCTAGCATAGGACTATGCAACTTGACCCTAACATAGAGTTCAAGATTATTTATATCTGGCCTTTAGAAGGTGATGGTGTTGGAACCAGCTACACTGAGATAATGATGATGATAGCAAGATGGCAGATCTCTTGTCTTACTTCCAGAAGCAGCTCACATTTTAGAAGTCTGAGCTCAAACTGTGTCAGGCTGAGCGTGAGAGTAGTCAGACTCACATATCAGCATGGTCCGTGGTGTACATCTTCAATTGGGCAATGTCTAATGTCTTGAACCTCAGATCATTGGAGCAGTTGTAACTTGTGTGTGAAGGATTCTGTATCTGTGCCAGAGACACTGAAATTTGGTATCTGGCCTGCTTGACAGCGTGGTGCAGAAGCTGTTAAACTTGTTCCATACTCATCCTGGAGAGAGATGTTTCTAGAAGGGCCTTGTGTTTGGTTTCATCCAGTGTGTATCTGTAAAATTAAATATATTCATCAAGGAAAACAGTCTGTATGGTTTTCACAGAGCATTGCACCATTTGGAATATTACAGGTACATAAGATTCTTTCTCAACAGCTATGAGATGATGTTGCTGACCCAAAAGGTGCCTCAGTACATTGCTCCCTGCTTAAGAAGTAGCAATATCAAAACAGATGCAATTCTACTGGGCCATTATCGCTTCTCATAAGATACAGACAATCAGATCAAAGTATTTCCATGATAACAGACTGCAGCTCTGCACTAGGCTGAGGAGAGGCAAACAACAGCAGGATGGCACTGTGACCACTGCAGATCTCCCTTCCACACACATGCCCAGGCGCATGGCTATCAGGCCTGACCACATCTTTTTTTATCCATTCTTCAGTTGATGGGCATTTAGAGTGTTTCCAAGATCTCGCTACTACAAATTGCACTGCTATAAACATGTGTGCACATATGTCAATGTGGTATGATGTTTTTAATTCTTCTGGAGATACCCAAAAGGGGAATAGCTGGGTCAACTGAGACCTCCAATCCTAGTTTTTTAGGAATCTCAACACTGATTTTCAGAATGGTTGCAGTTTGTACACCCACCAACAATGGAGAAGGGTTCATTTTTCTACCCACAGAAACTCCAGCATTTGTTATTTGTTGATTTATTGATAATAGTCATTCTTTCTGGGATGAGGTGGAATCTCAGTGTTGTTTTAATTTGCATTTTTCAAATGACCAGTGATGTTAAATATTTTTTATATATTTATTGGCTGTTTGTATTTCTTCATCTGAGAAGTGTGTATTCATCTCAGATGTCCATTTTTTTACTGGGCCTTTAAATTTGGGAGGGTCTGATTTTTTAAGTGTTTTATATGTTCTCAATAGCAATCTTTTGTCTGAGGAACAGCTGGCAAACATTTTTTCCCACATTGTGGGTTGTCTCTTCACTCTGTTGGCGTCTCTTGCTGTGCAAAACTTCTTAATAAGATGAGGTCCCAGTAGTTGATTCTCTGTGGTAATTCTTGTGTGATCAAGGTTTTATTCATAAAGCCTTTGCCTACACCAATGTCTTCAAGAATTTTACCTATTCTATTTTCTAGCAGATGTAATGTTTCTGTTTTAATATTTAGATCTTTGATACATTCCAAATTTAATTTTTTTTACATTTTTAAATTTTTATTTCATTATAAAGATAATAAAACCAAACAAAGCAAAACAAAATACACCATATGTTGGGCTAGCCCCATGCTCCAGAGGCTGTGAACTCCTCACAGCCAGATGCAAAGTCCTAGTGGTGCCACACTCTGGGGTGCACTCTGCCTAGCTGCCTGGGTCCTGGAGATTCTTATCTCCACCCAGTAAGGCAGAAGGTCCAGTGACACACTCCAGGAGTGAGCCCTCACTAGCTGCACAGAGGATCAAGCTCTGCCCAGTCCAGCATCCCAGTGCACTCCATCAGAGAAATGCCCAGTCATCCTCATGGAACACAGAGGTCCCGAGTCCAGCCCAGCTGAGAGTCTCAGAGCTGCTCATCAGGGAGTCACCAGAGTGGCCACAGGGCCTTGGAGAATTTGAGTACTGCCCATTAGAACACAAGGCATGAGCTCCATTGTTCAGGGGTGTGGCCACACAGCAGGTCCTGGAGGTTGCAAACTCCACCCAGATAGGAGGAAGACCACAGCAATATATGCCTGGGGCACACTCAGGCATGCCCCATGCTCCAGAGGCTCTGAACTCGCAGCCAGATGCAAGGTCCTGGTGGTGCCACTCTCTGGGGTGCAGTCTACCTAGCCACCTGGGTCCCAGAGATTCCAAACTCCACCCAGCCAGGCACAAGGCCCCAGTGACCACACCCCAGGGGTGTGTCTCTGGTAGCCACCTGGGTTGCAGAGGTTGTGAACACTACACACCCAGGTTCTAGGTTCTGGCAATAAGCTCCAGGGGTGTGGCCCTGCTAGCTACAGGGAGGATACAAACTTTGTCCAGCCCAGCATCCCAGAGCAACCCAACAAAGTACATCAGGAGAACACATGGTCAGCCTCACAGAGTACAGAGCACAAAGATCCAGCGCCATAGTCTGGGGGTGTGACCTGGCTAGCCACGGGGATATTGGAGGATTCAAGCTCTATACAACACAGTGTTCCAGTGCAATTCATCGGGAGGATGCCTGCCCAGCCACACATGTCCCAGAAGAAAATGACAAAATGAAAGATCAAGAGGCAGTCTCAGTCCCCCAGCCCACTGAGAACAAACACGAGACCCTGAAATAGAAGACAATGGAAATCACAAAACTGAAATTTCTGAAATGATAGGAACTGAAGTAAAGAAACAACTCTGTGGAGCTATACAGAAAATCAGATCAGAAATAATCTCTCAGTTAAAAAATGAAATGACAAATATTATGAAAGAAATGCTGTGTATCTAAAGAAGATCATGATAAAAAAATAGAAGAACTTAAGAAAATGATGGAAACTTTGAATGAACAATATAAGACACAAACAGAATGCATGAAACAAATTCAAAAGGAAATTCAGGAAATTAAAACTTCCACTGAAACTTGGCAAAACCACTTGAATGAAGCTGAAGATAGAATCTCAGACCTTGAGGACAGAATGGAAGCTTACAATCAAGAAAGAAAAGATCTCTTAAAAATAACAAGAAACCAGGAAGCAACAATTCAACAACTGCAAGATGATGCCAAGAGAAATAACATAAGATTAATAGCCATCAATGAAAAAGCAGGGGTCAATACTAATGACCTAAAAAGACTAGTCACAGAAATAATAGCAGAAAACTTTCCAAACATGGGAAGAGAATCTGATATACAGGCAAATGATCCATACAGAAACCCAATTAACCATAACCAAAATAAATCGTTACCCAGACATACAATAATTAGGATATCAGAAATACAGCACAAGAACAGAATACTAAAAGCTGTCAGAGAAAAGAAACAGATAACCCATGAAGGAAAGACTATCAGAATCACGGCAGACTTCTCAACACAAACCCTTAAGTCAAGAAGAGCTTGGAGTGAAGTATTTCAAATTCTGAAAGAAAATAACTTTAAACCCAGATTGATGTACCCTGTAAAACTATCTTTAAAAATTAATGGACAAATAAGATACTACTATGACAGAGAACAACTGAAGAAATTTATGGCCACCAAACCAACACTACAAAGAGTACTGAAAGACACTCTAGAAAGAGACAAAGATAACTACAATCTTAAGAGCAACAACAAAAGGAAACCACTACGCAGGGCAAAAAATTGAACAGAAAACATAGAAAACCAACAGAAATACATTATGACAGGGATGGATCAGTACATATCAGTTATATCAATCAATGTAAATGGTCTCAACTCACCAATAAAAAGAAACAGACTAGCAGAGTGGGTTAAGAAACAAAATCCAACAATATACTGTGTACAAGAAACACATTTAACTCAAAAGGCAATTCACAGACTAAAAATCAAAGGCTGAAAAACAATACTCCATGCAATAGGAACCCAGAAAAAAGCAGGGGTAGCTATTATATTTGCAGACAATGTGAACTTCAAACCGAGAATGATCAAAAGACATAAAGAATATCACTACACACTTGTTAGGGGAAAACTTCAAGAGGAAGAGATTATAATCATAAATATATATGCACTTAATATGGGAGCACCCAACTATGTAAGACAAATCTTAATAGATATGAAAAACCAAATAAACAATAATGCAGTCATAATGGGGGAACCTAACAGCCCACTGTCACAAAGAGACAGATCAACCAAACAAAAAATCAGCAAAGAAATTACAGAACTGAATCAAACTTGTGAACAAATGGACCTAGTAGATATGTACTGAGTACTGAACCAATCAATATCAGAATACACATTCTTCTCAACTGAACATGGGTCATTCTCTAAAATAGATCATATACTAGTCCACAGAACATGCTTAAGTAAATGCAAACAAACTGAAATAATTCCATGCAGATTATCTGACCATATAACAATAAAGTTAGAAATCAATGACAAAAACCCTACAATAACCCCGTAAACACATGTAAATTAAATAATACTCTCCTAAACAATCAATGGATCACAGAAGAAATTAAAGAAGAAATTACACAGTATCTACAATCAACTGAAAATGCAAATAAAAATTACCTGAACCTGTGGGATACAATGAAAGCTGTCCTCAGAGGAAAATTTATAGCACTAAACTCCACATCAGAGAAATGCAAAGAACATACATAAACAACTTAACGATGCACCTCAAACTTCTAGAAAAAGAAGAGCAAGTCCAAGTTCAAAGCTCAAAGAAGGGAGGAAATTATCAAGATCACAGCAGAAATTAATACAATTGAAACTAAGAAACAATACATAGAATTAATGAATCAAAGAGTTGGTTCTTTGAAAGAATAAATAAAATTGATAAACCCCTAGCCAACCTTATCAAAAAGAGGAAAGTAAAAACTCAAATCCATGCAATAAGAAATGAAAAGGATGAAATCACTAGAGACCCTGTGGAAATACAGAAGATCATCAATACCTACATCAAAAATCTTTACTCACAAAAATTCAATAACACAGAAGAAATAGAGAGATTCCTAGAAACCTATGAATTACCAAAGCTGAATCAAGAATATCCAAAACTGCTGAATAACCCAATTTCAGCTAATGAAATTGAAAATATAATTAGGACCCTACCAACAAAGAAAAGCCCAGGTCCTGATGGATTCAGTGCTGAATTTTACAAGAAATTTAGAGAAGACTTAATGCCAACACTCCTCAAACTCTTCAATGAAACTGAAAGGGAAGCAAGTCTCCCTAATGCATTGCTGGAAGCAAGTATTACCCTAATACCAAAACCAGAGAAAGACCCAACCAAAAAAGGGAACTACAGGCCAATCTGCCTAATGACCATAGATGCAAAAATCCTCAATAAAATACTGGCAAAGAATACAGCAAGTTATCAGGAAGATTTTACACCATGATCAAGTGGGATTCATCCCAGGAATGCAGGGATGGTTCGTCATACACAAATCAATAAATGTAATATACCATATCAACAGGGCCAAGGACAAGAACCACATGATCATCTCAATATATGCAGAAAAATATTTTGACAAAATCCAACATGCATTCATGATAAAAAAAAAACCCTAAAGAAAATTGGAATAGATGGTTTCTACCGCGACCTGATAAAAGCCATATATCATAAACCAACAGCCAGCACCTTACTAATTGGAGAAAAACTGAAAACTTTCAACCTAAAATCAGGAACAAGACAAGGATGTCCATTATCACCACTCCTATAGTGTTCTGGATATAGTTCTGGAAATATTAGCCAGAGCAATTAGACAAGAGAAAGAAATAAAAGGAATAAGGATAGGAAAGGAAGAAGTAAAATTATCACTATTTGCAGATGATATGATACTCTACATAAAAGACCCCCAAAAACCCATTGAAAGATATCTAGATGTAATAACCAAATTCAGTAATGTTGCTGGATACAAGGTCAACACTCAAAAATTAATAGCATTCGGGTACACAAACAGCAAAGACACTGACAGAGAAATAAGGGAAAACACACCCTTCACTATAGCATCCAAAAAATTGAAATACTTAGAAATTAATCTAACAAAGGAAGTAAAAGATCTATACAGTGAAATTTACATTACTCTGAAAAAGGAAATCGAAGAGGATATTCCTTGTTCATGGGTAGGAAGAACAAACATCATGAAAATGGCCATTCTTCCAAAATCGTTACACAGATTTAAAGTAATCCCAATCAAAACACCACTTGCCTACCTCACAGAGCTAGAGAAAGCATTCCTGAAATTCATCTGGAACCAGAAAAGACCTAGAATAGCAAAGGCAATTCTGGGCCACAAGGTAACTCAGGAGGCATCACAATCCCCTACTTGAAACTGTATTACAAAGCCTCTGTGATAAAATCAGCATGGTACTGGAATCAAAACAGACCTGAAGATCAATGGAATAGATTAGAAGATACAACCACAACTACAAACACACTTAGTCACCTCACCTTTGACAAAGGTGTCAAACCCATTCACTAGAAGAAAGATAACCTCTTTAACGAATGGTGCTGGAAAAACTGGCTGTCCATATGCTGTAAACTAAAACTAGATCCATGTCTGTCATCATGCACTAAAATACAGTCAAAATGGATTAAAGATCTGAACATTAAAACAGAGACACTAAATATGCTGGAAGACAAAGTAGGTAAAAATCTTGATGATATAAGAGTAGGCAGAGAGTTTATGAACAAAAATCAAACTTCATGGGAAATACTTCCCAGAATCAACAAATGGGATATCATTTACTAAAAGTTTTTGCATGTCAAAAGAAATCTCCAACAGAGTGAAAAGAAAACCCATGAATTGGGAAAATATCTTAGCCAATTGTCCATCAGACAAAGGACTTCTATCTAAAACATATAAAGAATTAAAAAAAATCAGACCCCTAAAATTCAAGGACCCAATCCAAAAATGGGCATCTGAGATGAATACACACTTCTCAGAGAAAGAAATACAAATGGCAAATAAATACGTGAAAAAATGTTCAACATCAATGGTCATTCGGGAAATGCAAATGAAAACAACACTGAGATTCCATCTCACTCCAGAAAGAATGGCCAAGATTAAAAAATCACCCAATAACCAATGCTGGAGGGGCTATGGAGAAAAAGGAACTCTTCTCCAGTGTTGGTGGGAGTGTAGACTGGTGCAACCACTGTGGAAGTCAGTGTGGAGTTTCCTCAAGAAGCTAGGGTTAGAGATTCCATTTGACCCAGCTATCCTGAGCATTTTCCCAGAAGAATTGAAAACATCATACCACAGTGATATCTGTGCACCCATGTTTATAGCAACCCAATTTGTAATAACCGGATCTTGGAAACAACCCAAGTGACCATCAGTCAAAGAATGGATAAAAAAAGATGTGGTATTTTTATACATTGGAGTACTACTCAGCTATCAAGAAAGATTGCATTGAGACATTTATAAGTTAATGGACATGACTTGAGACCATACTCATAAGTGAAATAAATCAAACTCACATGTGTAAATACCGTATTGTCTCCCTAGTGTAAGAAACTGAAACAGTATATATGATCCAAAATCTACAATAAGTACTGTGTAAGGTTAAGAAACAGCTCAAAGAGCAAAAGAAATTGGGAAAGGGGAAAGGAAGAAAGAAGGAAGGGAAAAGGAATAAGACATAAATCTGTATATAGGTATATGTAAGATAGCTAAAATGGCTATACTACTAAATGTATTAGTTATTGAAAAAGAATAGTTAATATTCATATGATTATATCAATTTTACATGTCTACATCTGTTAATTTAAAAAGCCATGTTGAAAGTAATGATATGCAATATTTCAACCATTGTCAAATTCTTATCTTGTTATGTAAACCTATAATGTTACTGTTTGGGATTTGCTGTTGTCATTTGTTTGTCTCTTTTGCTTTTTGTCTTTCTTTTTTGTGTCTTTTTTCTCTTAAATAAAAAAAATAAAGCCAATCAAAACAAAGCAGTGAAAGTGGCATGGAACTTTGAAGCAGAATAATTAAAATCAACAGTGGCTATCTTAGTACATCTTGGTATCTTCACAGTAGTTGCCCATTCCATCAGACAGCAAAATCAAATGAAACAACAGAATAAAACCAACCAAAACAGAACACTGAATAAAGCAAAGCAATAAATCACAATAGAACAATGAGAACAATATTGGATTTCAAAAATAAGACAGAAGGAAATTCCCCATATTAGCTATTGTGATTTCTTATTGAATGTTTAAAATGAGTCACCTTTGTGTTAATAGAAAAAAAAAGCTATGTTACCAAAGCAAACCAATGAGGTTTCAAAAGGTTTTACTATTAAGGTTAAAAGAAACACAATTTATTATTTACCAAAAAAAAACAATTACTTCTCTTGGTGAGTTCACCAAGCTAAATTTCTTAACATGATTAAGGAAAAACACTGAATTAAAGTAACATATGAAATGTATAAGCTTCCTTCAATTATTTCAGATTGAAACTTATTAAGTCGCTGACTTACAAACATTTTAGTTGTGAATTTTCACAGGTGAACCACCTCCTATTAGGAATATTCCTAATTTCGTTCATATGTATACTTTAAGGTAACTATAAAAATAAAAATAATTTACAGGATTTTTATGTGTTAGGTTTTTTTCATGCTTTACACTATATATTTGTGTCAAAAGTGTGTAAGACTCACTTTCTTGGACTTAAAAATGGATCTGATTTACAAATGTTCTCCAGGAATGAAACTAGTTCATAAGTCAGGGACTTACTGTATTTAATTCATGAGAGACATCACAAAAACCAAGGCTTACAAACTTTTTCAGCTCATAAAATAAGAAAAAAATCACTGGATTGGAGTTTAAAAACTTGTTTTCCAGTCTTAGCTGTTCACAGACATAATGGTAAAATTCTTTTCACTTTCTGAGCCTACTTCCTTGCTCTATAGCTGGCAACCACCAATTAAATGTCCCCTAGAAATCAAGTCGACAGTCCAAGATTTCAGATGCTGAAAGTCTGGAAAATGGGGGAATCTGGACTAAATAAACATTCCAAATTTAGTTTACTGTATGGTGAAAGAAATGTGTCCAATTCTAATCTCCAGCATGTGCAGAGCCAGTTTTCCAGCATTGTTTATTAAAGAGGCTATCTTTCTTCCAGTGAATGGTTTTGGCACCTTTGTCAAAGATAAGGTAGCTTAGTATTTCTGAAATTGTTTCTGCATCTTCTAATCTGTTCCACTGATCTTCTGAAATATTTTGTTTGTTTGTTTTACCAGTACCATACTGTTTTTTTTTTTTTATCACAGTAGCTTTATAGTATAATTTCAAGTCAGGGATTGTGATGCCCCCTGTCTTGCCTTTGTTGGCCAGAATTGCCTTTCCTATTCGATGTCTCCTCTAGTTCCAGATGGATTTTAGGGCAGCTTTCTCTAATTCTGTAAGATATGTTATTGGAATTTTAATTAGAATTGCATTAAATCTGTATAACAGCTTTGGAAGTATGGCCATTTTCACTGTATTAGTTCTTTTAACTGAAGAGCAAAGGCTGCCTTTCCATTTGCTAATATCCTCTACAGTCTCCTTTTTTCAGAGTACTGTAGTTTTCAATGTAGAGGTCATTTACAACCTTCATTAAATTGATTCCTAGGTATTTCATATTTTTGATGCTATTGTGAAAGGTGTTGTTTCCCTGATTTCTGTCTCAGTGAGTTTATTTGTCTACATGAAGGCTATTGATATTTCAGTGTTGATTTTGTATCCAGTTACATTACTCAATTTGGTTATTAAATCTGGGCTTTTCTTTGTTGATAGATTTTTAATTACATCTTCAATTTTATTGATTGATATTGGTTTATTTAGTATTTTTATATCTTCTTGACTTGGTTCTCATAATTTTTATATAAGTATCTGTCCTTTTTTCTGCATTTTCTAATTTATTAGAATATAAATTTCC
>RJWM01044901.1:0-13038 GCA_004363535.1 Dasyprocta punctata | reverse complement strand
GGTCTGCACTGGTAGCCATGCTGTGCGTCTGTGAATCTCTGATGTCTACAGGACCAGAGACACAGTGGGAAGTGGGTCTTGGGAACTGTGTGCCTCCGTGACCAGTACTTTTTGTGTCCCCCTGAAATGTCTCCTTGAAGAATTGCCCTTCAGTACAAAACTAACTGTGATGAGCGTAATGAGGGCAAAGTGAGCTGCTTATTTGTCTTTTTCACCGTGAGTACTGTATCAGTCCAGGCCTCTTGTACCTTCAGGCCTTTGCTAGTGGTGAGAAGTTTACCTAAGTATGAAAAAAACCATAATGAGATTTGCAACTTCAATTTTTAAATTTTATTTTTATTTTATCAAAGACTTTTTAAAAGTTTGCCTCTTCAGTGTTGTTGTCTACAGGGTTATTCCAGACTGTGACTCTCAACACTGCCTGTGCATTAGAATCCACTTGATGCCAGGTCATACCCAAGACAAACTGTATCAAAATCTCTGGGGATTGCACCGACACATCTGCTTTGTTCATTTACTTTTTTACAATTATTAGGTTTTTCCACAACTAAGATTGAAACCACTGGTTTGAAGTGACCATTTATGTTCTGTATGTACGTGTCACCAGTTTTTAATTTTACAGTCATCTAATTTTAATACTTTTATCTTGCTGGAGTATTCTTTGAAGTAGTCTGCAGTTCTTCATTAGAGAGAATGGAACCATCATTCTACTCTTTGCTTCTATGAGTTCAGTGCTTTTATATTGCACATGTAAGTAAGATCATGCAATATTTGTCTTTCAGGGACTCAGGGTAGGGATATATTGATCAAAGGGCACAAAGTTTGGTTGGGATGAATAAGTTCTGGAAATCCAAGCTATAGCATATCGTATCCATGAAAATTGCAAGACAGAATTTAAATGTTCTTACCAAAAAATGCTAAGTATGTGATGAGTATGTTTATTAGTTTGACTTAATCATTTCATGGTATGTACTTACATCAGAACATCATGTATTTTACCTTAAATATATGCAATTTTTTCATTAGTTTGTTTTAACCTGAAAAAATGGAGGACACTAACATAGATCCTTTGGGGCCATGTTGATTTGTGTATGCTAATGAACTTTCATTGTGCAATTTGAGTTCATGGATGACACTGATGAGAATGATGGGCCTCTGTGGCAGCTGGAGGTGTCTGTATGGACATTTAAATATGCTGATGGCATGGCCAGGCTTATTGTTGGAGTCCTGGTAAGAACTTCATTCTCCTTGAGTGAATAGTGAGCAACTACACGATAAAAACCAACATTTATTCAAATCTTTTTTTTTTTAATCTTCCTTATGGGTTGATAGTAGTAGTAGAGAAATTCCTCCATCCTCAAAAACACTATTAGAAGGCACATGTTTTGCAGATCGGAGAAAATTCAATTTTTGTTCTTCTGTGTTTTTGTTCATTTTATTATATAGCTTATTTATCAATTTGCAATATACTTTTGAAATGGAACTCCTAATGCTACAGCCATAATTTTTATGATGTTTGATTATTCAATTAGTTATTACTAACTCACCAGAAAATAGTGATTAAAATGCCTGTTCAGAAATGGGAAAGTATTATTCCTTCCATCTGTTCACATAGGTGACTGTCTGTATATCCTGGCTGTGAAATCTTACTGGTTATACATTGCAACCTTCCTTAGAAACCCTGTATTAGTTGAGGAGGAAATGCTTTCCTATTATATAATTCATGACTAGATGTTTAATAAGGAGGGTATAGTTTATAAACATATAAATAGATGTATTCACATATACTGTGACATAATTTTTAGTTAAAAATTGCACCAAAAGCTGTGGCAGCATTATCTTAATTCACAATTTTGTTTTTGTTGTTGTTGTTGTTTGGTGCAGGAGATGAACCCAGAGCCTTCTACACTGTGCTATACCTCAAGCCCTTTTTAATTTTTTCTTTGTAAATTTTGAGACAGATCTCTCTGATTACCCGGGCTAGATTTGAATTTAGGATCCTTACTTCCAAGAAGGCTGGAATTACAGCTTTGTGCCATTATATCCAGCTCTTATTTCAAAAATTCTATTTTAATACTGTTAAAAACCAACTTTCTCAGTAATTTTCAACTGCTTAATTTACTTAGTTAGGCTGTTATCTATTAGGTAGTTCTAATAGTGCATACTTTTACCTTCACTAAGGAACACTTTGTTACTAGAAGGTAGTAGAGCTCAGTTTTTATAGCATGAATATTGTAGATTTATATAAGGGGTGATTGTAAAATGCAGTGTGTATTTGAAATAAAAAATATATCTATTACATAGATGACACATTCCCATTAATCCTAAAAATGCTCTCCCTCACTTCAAACAAATTTATTCCATCATTCTTACTGCTTTGTGGAGCTGTTCTAGATGTCTTCTTTCATGAATGTCTTTACAAGTTATGATAAAATTATGATAAACGCTGCTTCTGAGTGCCATCCAACAAAAAGGCAGGCATATAAAAAAAATACTGTATCCTCATCTACGTCATTCACTGAATCTGGCACCTTGCTACATGTGGCTCTTCCTCAAACTCAAAATGATTAGGAAAGATAAATGTTTCAAATAGATTCAGGACATTGAAACAGCCACAACGGTGCAACCAAAGGCACTTATGGAAAAGATCTTCTAGAATCGATTCAGAAAGGACTAAGAATGCTGGACTAAGGGTATATGAAGTAATGGAGAGTGTTTAAGGGTGATTAATGGCAATGCAATTTTTACTATAATAAATTTTTTAGATTTAAACAATCACTATACTTTTCAATCATAACCTCATACGCTAACCAGAAAGTGTCTGAGAAGTAAATAGTAGTGATGGGACTATAACATCCATTCTGATAAATAATTTAAATAATGTGCAGTTCCTGGCTTATGCTAATGAAAAATTATCATTAATGTTTAGCACCTACTAGGAGTTCACTGATTAATTTACGACTGAACATGAAAAGTAAATTAAGAAAGAACCAATAAAGGGTGAAGAGGTATTGGAGCAGAAGGATTACTCATGACAAATTTTAGAGGCAAGATGCTTATTGGAAAGAGCATATATTTGAGGTTAGGAGAATTTGAGTTGAATTTCAGCTCTAGTAATATTCACTACAGTCTTTGGGGCAAGTCAGTTACCTCTCATTATATATATTCTCCTCTGAAAAAAGAGAACAACAGGATTTTCGACAAGATGGCAGAACAGTAAGCAGCAGAGTAAACAGCCTGCCTGAGAGAAACCATCCAGATGCCAGAATACAGCAACATGGGGAAGACAAGGAAGGAAGTGGGTCCTCTGGACCCAGGAAGAATCTAAAGCGAGAATTGAAGCCCACAGAAAGAGTAAAAAGAAAAACTTAAACGAAGAAGACTGCGGTAGCTGGCGGCACCTCTGCCCAGAGCTGGGCCCACTGTGTGAGAGGAGCTGCTGGAAACTGGGGATGCACGATCAAGGTGCCATGGCGGTGGCGGTGACCCTGGAGGCCTCTGCTGAGAGAGGCAGCGTTGGAGGAGAGTGGCAGTGGACAGGGGCAGCAGACCTGGAGGACTGAACTAGCTGATGGTGAGTGCAGGGGACTTCATCCTCCTGTGGGAGAAAGCGATTGACTGGGAGCCATTTTGGAGTCAGCTGGATGGGCCTCGGGGTGGGAGCTGCTCCTGGCTGCCTCCAGCAGCTCCTAACTGGGAGCAGACCTTTGGAAATTGCTTCTACTGAGCCCTGCCCCTGCATGCATTCTGGGGGCCACCTCAGAGGGTCCCCATGGATGACTGGCTTGGTCTGGTTGTGGCAGCTCCACGCATGCTCCAGGGGTGGTAGCAGAGGACTCTGCTGGTGACTGGCCCAGGTTTGCAGGAAGTGGCCATGTCCCTGTGCACACGCCACCAGCCATCAGGGAGCCAAAGCACGCTGGGGAAAGGCAGCAGACAGTGCTGCAACAGAGTACTCAGTGGCAACCATCAGATATCCATAATCAGCACTGGCTAGAAGAACCAAATAGCATCACTTCAGAGAAATTGCGGCCAATGCCAGGAATGCCCGGGTCCCCAGTACCCATTTGTCCAGAAGAACCCAGGAATATGTCAAGACAAAGAAGTAAAAGGCAGTCTCTGGCTTCCAATCCAAGCAGAGCAAGTCCAGGGAGATGCAAACACAGAAGAGATCGGGAGTCCCACAACTGAAGTTTCTGAGGTGATGGCAATTGAAGTAAAGAAACAACTTCATGAGGCTATAAAAGAAATTAGAACAGAAATACTAACTCAGGTAAAAGAAGAAATGAAAAACATAATAATAGTATTGCTAGGCATCTGTAAAGGAGACATAGATGAAAAAAATGGAGCATAGGAAAATGAGGGAATCCTTGAATGAGTAATACAAAAAAGATTTAGAATACATGAAACAGATTCAAAGAGATATCCCGAAAATTAAAAACTCTATTGAAAGCTGACAAAACCACTTGAAAGAAACTGAAGATAGACTTTCAGACCTTGAAGACAGGTTTGCAGCTTGTGATTGCAAAAGGAAAGAGCTCTTAAAAATAACAAGGAACCAGGAAGTAACAATTCAGCGGCTGTAAGACAACCCAGAGAAACATAACTAAAGAATAAAAGGTGTGAGTGAAAAAGCAGTGGTCAATACAAATGAAATTAAGAGTCTATTTACAGAAATAATATCAGAAAACTTCCCAAGCATGGGAAAAGGAAGTGACTTTCAGATAAGTGAAGCATGTACAACTCCAGCTAGCCATAACCAAAATAAATCTACACTCAGACATACAATAATCAAGATCCCAGAAATTCAACACAAGAACAGCATATTAAAAGCTGTTAGAGAAAAGAAACAGATCACCTACAAAGGAAAACCCATCAGAATCATGACAGACTTCTCAACACAAACCATCAGGTCAAGAAGAGCTTGGAGCGAAGTATCTCAAGTCCTGAAAGAAAACAACTTCCAATCCAGATTGATGTACCCTGCAAAACTATCTTTCAAAATTAATGGAGAAACAAGATATTTTCACAACAAAGAACAACTGAAGGAATTCATGACCACCAAGCCAACCCTACAAAGAATACTGAAGGATGTTTTAGAGAGAGATAAAAAAAGACCACAGCTCCAGAAACAGTGGCAAAGGGATATCACAGAGCAGGGCAGACAGTTGAATAGAGAGGAAAAGTAGGCAGCCAATGGCAGGAAAATAGCATGGCAGAGACAAGGCAGTGCATGTTGGCCTTAACCATTAACATAGATGGCCTCAACTCACCAATAAAAAGAAACACAGGCAGAGTGGATCAGGAGACAGGATCCATCAATATGCTTTATACAAGAAACATATTAAACTTGAAAGGGGGTTCATAGACTGAAAGTCAAAGGAGAGAGAACAATGCTGTATGTGACAGAGAACCAGAAAGAAATGGGGATAGCTTGCCCATTAGCTACATAGTGGACAAGAAAGATACGGCATTTTTATCCAATGGAAAGCTACTCAGCTATATAAAAAAAAAAATAACTTGAAGCCTCTTGTAGGTAAATGAATACAACTTAAGATCATGTTCATGGATGAAATAACCCAGAACCACATGGGTGAACATCATGTTATCTCCCTAGTAAAAAAAAAAAAAAAAACAAAAAACAAAAAAAACAAAAAAACTCAAAAACTAAAGGAGTTAGTAGGATTCCAAATGCACAGTACATATTGTAAAAATGAAAGGCGAGCAGAGGAAGTGTCTAAAAAGGGCAGGCAGTGGCCATTATTAATCTATCTTCGGGATTTGAGTCCTGTATTGTTTTCATTGAGCTGTTTAGTTTGGTCTTATTCTATCTCGATTTGCCTAATTTTATTATAGTTGATGACATAGACTGCTATTTCAAAGATAACAAAATATATTATGGTAGCCATTATTGATATCTGATCACCTTGTTTTGAAACCCTGTGTTGCTTTCTTTGTGTTGTTTGGAGTGATTTTATTCTATTTTGATTTGCTTGAGTATATTATGACTGATGATATAGGCAACTGCTTAGAAGATAATATGAGGCTTTATAGTAATCAGTGTTGTTTTACTATGTATTGTTTCCAGTGTTTTGTTTTCTGTTGGTTTTATTCTGTACTATTTAGTTTGATTATATTATGCCTGATGGTTTGGACAGTTATTTTGAAGATAACAAGAGGTATTATAAGGGAAAGGAGGAAAGAAGGAAAGGAAAAGGAAAAAGTCATAAATTTGTATGTAGGTATACATAAGATAGTTAAAATGACTATACTACTAAATACATTAGTTATTGAAAAAGAACAGTTAATGCTCATATGATTAGATCAATTTTACATGTCTGTATCTGTTAATCTAAACAACTCCTTTGAAGGTAACGATATGCAATATTACAACCACTGTCAAATTCTAATCATCTCATTTTGTAAACCTATAATGTTATTGTATTGGATTTGTTGTTGTTTGTCTCTTTTGCTTTTTGTTTTTATTTTCTGTTTGTTTTTTCTCTTAAAAAAAAAGAGAACAGCAGTGGTAAGGATGATGAGAGACAATCAGAGGTTTAATTGGGAATGCTTGGGAGGACAGTTCCTGCATGTAAACAATATAAACATTTGTTTCCTTGCTCCTTGGCCTTGATAGTCTGAGGAGAATTGCCTTTGATTTCTTAGCAACCTAAGTGGGTTTTTTTAGGGAATTGAAAACTTTATTGTTCAATTCTGTCTTGAAAAGATCTGAATCTAGTTGATTTAGCAGATTTATATCAGTGGAAGAAGGATATCCTGTGAATTTTCTCCTTCTAGTAATGAAATTGATGAACGTCATTTACACATCTTGAGTTCTTGTCTAGGAGTAGACATTGGAAGATCTTCCATGTGCTATGTGTTTCATGGGTTTGATTCTCTTGTGAATCAGTTGTTATTCTGCTCTGTTATTCCAGCTGTATTTTATATATAAAGTTCTAATCTTAGTTTTATTCTTTTTTGTTTCAAATTTCTCTGTCACACAGTGCTCAATCTTCTTCTTCAACAACAATCTCTATGTTTCTCTTTATAAAATATAATTTCTCATTGACTATTATAGGAGCCCCTTATAATAAGTCCTCTGTCACCCTCTTTTGCCTCTGCAATTTTTCTCAAAACACAGTTAAAATCATATTTTCAACAGTGAATAGATTTCGATTGTTTAAGAGCAGATTCCATTCAAGGTCCTTTTCATCAGGATCAGAAAACATTTTACCCTCTGCATTCCTTCTGCTTAACCTCCTTAGGCTCCTTCTCTGTGTGCTTGTTTATGTTCCTTCCTGCGGGAAAGACCTCCCTGAGAAAGCTCAGTAGTCCCTTAACACTTTCAGTGTCACTTCTTACTGGCTTGTCCCTAGGGTGAACTAATTCTTCAGTGGTATTATAGCATGTCTCCTGTATTTCTGTTTGACAGGCCTTTTTGTGTCCTAGCAGAGTTTGCTGTTGGTTTCCTTTTTTTTTTCTGAGTTTCTTGATAGTAGGAGGCCATGTATTATTTAAACTTTGAGTCCTCTTAGCCCCTATTCTAGTGCTTTCCTGTTGTACCACATAACATGAATTTGATGAATTAAATTGAACGTAGTATAAGCTGTGTGAAATTACTTATTCTGATGAGGCAGCATATATTTAGTTTGGCTTATCTTTTCCCTGAATATGTGTGTTAATTTCATTTTTAATAGTAAGAGATTATGCTGCTCTTTTGATTAAGTTTATTTAATTTCCTAGACCAGTGATTTTTATAGTGAGTGGTAGATTCATGAACCATAATATTGAAGCTGTGAAATACTAGTTTTAAATTCATCCTTGTGGGTTATGAAAACCTGAACCCCTGAATGGGCTTTATTTTCAGAATCAGCACAATAGTAAAAATCAGTGGAAATGAGCTCTGCTTGGTTAGCACAAAACTGTCTGCAGGAAATTGATTTTAAGCTCTCCTTTTACTCTCACAGAATATATTTTAATCATAATTGACAGTGCAGTGACCGACTACTGACACCTTTTTGACTGATTCTTATTCAGAATTAAGAGTGTATTTTGCTTTGTTCCCTAATACAAGAAGAGAGACTACAAAACCAAGTATATGAGTTACAGCTGTATCCATTAATGTCTCCTGGAGTTGTCATCTGTAACTTTGCTGGAAGAGCATCTATGCTTGTAAAAATGTTAACTATGGATACCTGTGTAACTCTAGACTGCAGTGTGGAATAATCCTGGTCTTCAGTGCAACCTCATAATTTACTCAAATGCCTATGTCATATTTTTATGGTTTAGATATAAATGTCTCCAAAGACCATGTTTTGAAGTCTTAGTCACCAGTATGTGGCGGTTTGGGGATGTCCTGCTGCCTTTAATGTGTCGGGCCTAGTGAAAGGAAACTGAATCATTGAGGGTATGTCCTTAAAGGTGATATTAAGGCTCTGGTCCCTTCCTTTCTTGTTTTTGTTGTTCGTTTGTTTGTTTGCTTATTTACTTGCTTTCTGGCTATCATAAGGTAAACAGCTTTGCTGAGCAAGGATCTCCCTGCTATTAGGTTGTGTCTCATCACAGGCTTAAAGGGCTGAAGCTGCCATGAACTGGAACTTCTGAAAGCATGAGCCAAAATAAATCTTTCCTTCTTACAAACAGGTTTATCTCAGGTATTTTGTCACAGTTACAGAAAGCTGACACACATATGATAAGCTATTACCTCATTTTTGAAATACTATATTCTGTGATGAAAGTATAGGTGTCTGTTTCCTAAGTTGACCAGTTATAATATTTTCCTGCTTCTGCCTTGTCTAGGGCTATTACTAATATTTTCAAATGGTTTTGTGAGTTTTCAGAGAAGAATAATTTATGAGATTCCATAATGAAATGATCACTTCAACTTTTAATAAAACCTTTTTTTGTAATGTCATTAAAACATTCATATAGTAGAAATTACTAAGCACCTAGCTCATGCCTGGAACCACACTAAGATAAAAGAACTGAGTAGCACGTCAGATATTGTGCTTTATCTTTTGATGTTACAGTCAAAGTCATAAGAGCTGAGTACATATAAAAGCAGGTTCTTTGGGAGCTCATTGCTGAGGAATGTAGTCTGAACTGGAAAGGGAAGAGGGCTATTAGGGGAGGAACATTTCAATTAAAATTGAAGAATGAGCATCAGTCAGTATAGGTGAATTTTGCTTTTTGTTTTTTTGGGGTTTTTAAATAATTTTTTTTATTTTAAAAAGCAAAACAAAAGGTAGAAATAATACAGAATTTCAAAAAATAATACAAACATTGAGAAATCAATACTAGTTAATGTATTACATATTGTTACCTTAAAAATAGTTGTTCAAGTTACAAGGTCTAGGCCTAAAAAATGATCAGATAATCAAGCAGTGACAACGCAAACTATTCTTCTAGATGAACTAACAGAGAATTAGTAGTATACTTACCTATTTTGCACACTTACACATACATAGTTATATGTGTATGCCTATATACCTACATATAATCTTTTCCTTTCTTCTATTTCTCCTTTCCCTTATCCCAGTTGTTCTTTAATTTTGAGCATTTTCTTTCCCTTTCATTATTAAGATATCTATTGTACATTTTGTATCTTATTACTCTTTCAGTTTTTTATTATTATTTATTTTTTACACTAGGGAGACAATATGATATTTACAAATGTATGTCTGATTTATTTCACTTATGAGTATAGTCTCAAGTTTGCTCCATTTACCTATAAAAGCCTCAAGATCATCCTTTTTATAGCTGAGTAATATTCCATTGTATAAAAATGCCACATCTTTTTCATCCGTTCTACAGTTTATGGGCATTTTGGTTGTTTGCAAGATTTAGCTATTACAGATTGTGCTGCTGTAAACATGGGTACACATATATCGCTATGACATGACACTAGTATAGGTGAATTTTGGAGGGGTAAAAAGTGAGCCAGTGAAAGAAAAATCACAAAGGAAGTAAATAGGCTAAAGAATTGTTTTCGGTGTTGGCTACTGCACATGAGAATTAACTGAAGAGCTTGAAGAAAATTTAGCCCTTAGAATCCACTCTGAGAGAGACTGTAGATATTTACGAAGCTCATACTGAAATATTTTAGCAGTTGAGTGACACACAATATTGTGATTGAGGTTGCTGTACTCTAGCATGAGACAGATTGGTAAAGGTGAAACTGCATGTTCAGACACTGGTTAAAAGAACATTGTAGGACTTCAGGGAGGAAGTAAGCAGTACTGTCTTACACTTTTTGCTCGTTGCCAAGACAAAATACCTGACGCCCAAAATTTGGGAAGGAAGGGTTTATTTCTTACAGTTTCTCGGGAGTTTCAGTCTGTGCTTAGTTGGCCCCAAGGCAGCAGGGCTTGGCGAGGCAGCCATTCATGGCAGCTGCAAGCAGCAAGACATGCTAGTGAGAGATCGAGAGCGTGCATGAGAGAGGGCGGGAGCGAGCAAGAGGAAGACCTGCCTCATTTATATTGTATGTCGGTTCCACCCCTGGGCGGGTGCAGCATTCACATTGCCAATCCCCATGCCAGACAACAAACCAATAACTCAGCCCCATCAAAAGTATATGAGGACTTGGGGGGACATAGTATTACCCAATACACGTATGATGTCACCTTCTCTGAGATTTGGAATACAGGCATTGAAACATAATGGTTTGCAGAAAAAAAAGAGAGAAGTGGTTCCATGGGATTCAGGAAACCTTTGAAAGGAGAATTGGAACTCATGGGCAAGTGAGGAGACAAACTGTAAAGCAGAAAGAGGAGGTGGCAAACTGTACTTTCTTACTGACTCCTGGATTGTAGCAAGAGAGAAGAGGCTTGAATCTATAGACACAATAGAGGCCAGCAACCCTGTGACTCCAGAAGACTCCACTGATAAATGCACTGGTAGAATGAAGTGATGAAAGTTGTGAGCTACGGTGATTGGTCAGTGAATCCAGTTCAAGTGTCCCCTGTAGAGGGAGCTTGATGCCCTCACCATTTTAGGGAGGTGCCACCTGTACCTGGGACACAGAGCAGCCCTGAGTTGGCTTCCTCTCAGAGCCCTTAGTAACTGGGTGAGGCACTTTCATGGGAGACAGGTAGGGTCAGGGAGCCTCGGTCATGCCAGCAAGAAACACCAAGAGTGTTGTAGGTTGAATACCTTAGGCCCTAGCCCCACAATTAGAACCCAGAATCACCCTGAAATTCTGTGGAATTGAAAGCAGTAGAATTGGCAACCCACCCTATTCCTGCCGCAGGCTCGCTGGGATCATCCAGGATGGATCAGGGTTCTGTCCGCCTCCTTTGTCTACCGGAGACAGAATAGACGTCTCCTAAAGTGGACACCGCCGCAGAACTGTAGACCCTGGGAGATAACCAAAAGCCTATTTTTATTTATTTTTTCCTCTCTTACTTCTTTGCTTTTGTTTACTTTTGTTTCTTCTTGAATGTGAATATTGTGTTTAGGATTTTTTGTTCAGTTACATTTAGTTCTTATTTTTGCCTTTTCTTCCTTTTACACTGGTTTCCCAAACCTTGGGTAATCATCCTTTGTCCTTGATCCTTGCTTGTAATCTCTCTTCTTTTATTTTGTTTGTTTGTTTGTTTGCTTTTTCCTCTTAAGCCTTTTAAATTTACACCTGAGAGTAAGATCACTCTATTCAGGGGATAGTTACCATATGTGATTTTCTAATTTGTTTTAGATTTTGTTACACAGCTATTAATATGTACCCATTGTTTAAGGTGGCAAAATGATAGTTACCACAGCTTGTAATGTTCTAGACAAACATGCTATTGTTACTTATGTACTACTTTAGCAAAGATAACAGTTGTTGGGATCAGTTGTTCTACCTTGTATACCAATACTAAGATTGTGTGGGGATCATAAACAATACTATTGTTAAGCACCAAAGAACTTGATGCTAGGCCAAACAGGCATCAATTTCTCATCCCTAATAAATTGAAGAGGCAGGATCTTGGAACAGACTCAGAAGCCAGCTACACCTTGAAGACATCTCTGAAAAGTAGTCATTTCTTAAGGAAGTCCCAATACTAGTGACAATGCTACCTCCCATAAGCAGTTTACAAGCATGAACTCAGACAGCAAATTCTAAAAAACAGAAAATGAGAAGACATGAAGGAAGGTGAAACCCCAGACCTCCATCTTACCCAAGACCAATCCAGAGGGCATTGTGGGGGAAGAAATCAAAAGTCACCCAGCTGAACTTTCTGAAATGGTGGCAATCAATATGAAAATCAGCATAGCAATTCCTCAAACAACTGAAACTAGAGGTTCCATTTGATCCAGCTATTCTCTTTGTTGTTTTTTTCTGAAAGAGTTAAAAGCATCATATCACAGTGATATGTGCACATACATGTTGATAGCAGCACAATTTGTAATAGCTAAATCTTGGAGACAGTCCAGATGCCCCTCATCGAGTGAATAGATAAAGAAAATGTAGTTTTTAAATATAATGCTGTATTACTTAGACATAGAGAAGGATAAATTTGAAACATTTTTAGGCAAATGTTGCACCTTGAAACCATACTTTTAAGTGAAATAAATCAGAAACACATTTTTAAATACTGCATTATTTCTTTTGTGGGAGAAACTGAAAGCACAAATAAGGACCAAAATTGATAGTAGATACTGGGAAATACAAAGAGAATATTCAAATGGGAAGTAGAACAAGGGGCAGGGGGAGAGGAAAATAAAAGAAAATAGAAGGAAAATTTGAAACAAAGCTTTTGTAAAGAAGGAAAGAAGAAGGGTTGAAGAGAGGGACGAGGAATGGGGAAAAAATAAAAATCATGATTTATTATGCACAGGTACTAATTCCCTATGATCAGTGTGATCTTTATGTATATCAAAAGTGTACCAATAAAATTAATTTTTAAAAAATTTTAAACAGTGAAAAAAAAGTGAGAATGGCCCAAAAAGGACATTGTAATGAATATCTTAGTTAAGACTGGTATTGGTTGGGCTGGTGAATCATAGGGAGAATAAAAGTTGATTAAAAAGAAAAGGTTTAGTTAGGAGGCTGTT
>RJWM01044900.1:0-13050 GCA_004363535.1 Dasyprocta punctata | reverse complement strand
AAAAAAAAAAAAAAAAAAAAAAAGGACGCTTGAAGAATTTCTACCACAGGAGCTTTTGTTAGAAGTAGAGTGCTTGTTTAACATGTATGTAATTCTGTTTTTTAAACCCAGAACCCAGAAAAGAAATGGGGAAAAGAATTTCTATCTCCAAATTATGTGAAATAATTCCTAAAATTTAGATTCTGACCTATTGATTTAGTTCCACTGAGGATAGACCTTGGAAGCTGGTATTAGTAATAAGACTCATGGCCTATTGTTACATAAAAATCCATAAGAGTTTTTATAGATGGTTATGTCACATTTCAATGGCCTTTTAAGTAGTAACACTGTTATCTTTCAAGTATTGGCATTACATGGTTCAGCTGCTGTCCCAGTACAAATTGGTGCACACACTCCTTTGGAATCATTCAGTGATTAGTTCTCACTTATCAGACAAGTGGTTAGAGTTCCTGTGGTTAGACAACCTGTGGAGGTCAAAACAAGCCTGCTTCTACAGATGTGCGACCTCATGTGCTTGGAAAGCAACCTATACAACTAGATACCCTCTTTCATATATTATTTAGGTGAATATCTTGATAAATGGAATTCATGCTCAGGTCTTTCTAATATTTCACGAAAAAGACCTTCTCTATATCTAAGCTCATTTCTTTGAGACAATATCAGTCTACATTTTTTCAGTGAAATTGGTGATTACTGCTATTAGCTACAAAGCTATTGTCCTTCAAGATTGAGCTCACTCCCAAGATGTGACCGTAGCTTCTAGGTCTATTTGCTCATCTGCCAAGTGTATGAAACAACAATGCCCACTCCATAAAGCCCAAAGAACAAAAATTATTTTAAATATCAGATGTTGTAATAAGAACAAGAGGGTATCTATGAGATTATAGAGAAGGAGAAGGTTTGCTCCATCCAATAAATTTTTGTTGCAAGTCTCCAGTTTAATAAGAGTAGGTAGGGTATGCATCACCCTCACTTCCTAACAATATACTCACTCATGGGCCCCACGCATGATTTTCCATAAACTAACTGCATGCTAGGATAACTCCCCAAGAAATCTCTGATACGTATGCTGGCAGTTATTGGGAAATATAAATACCTATTTGGGATTTGGGAAGAATATACTTTGCCCATAAATGCGGCTTTCCTACAATAGAAGTGAGACTTCCCATCAAGTCAAAGGGGTTTACAAAAATAAATAAATAAATAAAACCTGTGTGAAGAAAAGATATAAACATGACTTAAATCATACGAATTTAAAGTAATTTCCCTTGGAAAATGTGGGTATCGCTTCAGAAATAAAGTCAGACTGCAATTTCTTAATATGTGTGTTGATGGTATAGAGAAGGTTGGCAAAATCAGACAGGTCCTAGAGGATGCGCACTGAGGATATGCACAGTCGCTTTCCACTTGGTTTGGGAGGAGACAATGGTGAGTCCTAGAAATCCCCACCCTGGAACTGGTCTGCCTTATATTTACACAAGCAGAGGAGAATTTAAGTTACAAGCACACACTCTTGTTCCTTGGACAAGAGCTCATGAGCCAGTACCATTCAGTAAAAATTCATGAGAGGATATTTATTAGGAAAAGTAAGAGAATGAAACACAGCATAAGTTCTCCAAGATATCATGGTTCTGAGCTGCCTTGTGAGTTTAGAGTCTAATTCAAGCTTACATCTACAGCCTTGGTGTGTATCTGGAATCAGTAATATTTGTGTGTAGACATTTTCATTTTTGATTTTCAGAAATGTGAAACAAAAAAACAAATTCTAGTACAATTAGATTGACCATATAACTGACTTGTCGAATATTTACAGTGATGGTAGCTCTATTATTCATTAGACCTGGGCTCTCTGGGGACAGCCAGGGTTGTGAGGATCCTAAACATAACCAAAGTAAGATACTCAGTGTGGACAACTACTTTACATATGTGCTGGTTATTATGTATCTGGTGTATTTCAACTTATTCCACCAGGCTTATCTGTTTCCTTCCTGTCATTTCAGTACTTTTAAGGGACTGTGATTCTAACTAAGACAATATTCATTTTGTTTGGGACCCTAACACCACTGCTATTCATTCCTACTTCTCTCTTCTAGAAAATTGGGTTCCATTAAACTGATCCAAATCCACTGATTAGTTACTACTATTGGGCACTGCCAATTTAGAATCTCTGCAACAGAAAAAACTGATTCTTTTTATTTATTATTGCATCCTTGCTGCATTTTGCAGGGCTTGACAAGCAACAGATATTATAGAAATGAATGTTTGAATGCATAAATGTTAGTGTCTAGCAGTTTTGTCACTTGCAGCCCTAAGTCTGTGCTTCCTCTGTGATACTGAATCTCTTTGAACATCATTAGCTGTGTAAATCAATGAATTTGTATGCACTTTATGTGTCCAAAATTTGCCCGCAAGTACACTGAGTGATTATGCAATATATGGCCTTACAATTCCCTATTCCCTTTGATAACTTGGACATCGTTTAACCTGACACGTAGGAAAATGGTTTATGTCTTAGCGCAAAGAATATCTATGATTCCCCAAGGAACTGTTGCTTTTTTCCCCTTAGGGGTAATGACAATATTACAATGCACCACGTCCATGTTTTGTTTTTATTGGAAGCATCACTTGGAAAGAACAATTTCTCCCATCTCAGTTTAAGACTCTGTTATTGACTTCGTTGTTCTGCTGTTTGATTATTTTTCTCAGTTATTTCTTTCACTGTCTGTTAGCCTGTAAATAACTTTGAATTATCTATGGAATATATCAGAGAATATAAAATAGAAAATGTCTCATAATTTCTAGCATATAGCAAGCATTCAGTAAATGTTGGCCCCGTTCCCTTCCCTCCCCATCCTATTCTCTTCACTGCTAATCTACTCTTGAACAAAAATTCCATATTTTGGCTTGGGATATAGCTAAATGGTATGAGTACTTGCCTGGCAAGTGCAAGGTCCTGAGTTCAATTCCCAGCGCAAAAAAATCTAGGTTTTTTTCTCTTTCTTTCCATATTAATATGGTATGAGACCCTTCATTTATGCACACATATTGATCTACTTTATTCTCTAAACTTTCAGTCTGATGAAATAATAGAATTCCAAGAAATTAGAATAAGCTGTGGTAGGCGTACATGACAAAATAATCTTTCTTTGTCATCACTATAATTATAATAAAGGCTCAATTTTAAAATTAACTCATCAATGACAAAATGTCTTAATTACTAATTGGCAGGTCCAATTCATGAGGACCTGGAGGTCACGTACCTTATCGATAGGTAACATCCTGTGTGGCCACTAGCTGTGTTCTGAGATTTTCTGATCAATCTCTCTGGATTCTGATGGTGAAAATTATGTCTGATCTCTCAGATTACTGTGGAGTCTGCTTTTTATCAAGGACTATTGCAACTGATTTTCATGTCTTCACTGCTCTTTTCAGAGTCCTTCTCTGAAGTTTCACTGAAAGTGTTTTGTTCTGTCACACCATGGCAGTGCCATGCAAAACCTGCACATTGTCACCACGAAGTGTCACTTTCTGGATCATCTGATAACTCACAGCTGTCCCTGACCACCTTGCTGCATGTGGAATCTCCTTTGAGATGGCAAGGAATGCTTTTTCTCTCTTGAGGAATAAAACATCCCCCTGTACCTAATTTTTTTTGAATAAGTAGTTTTATTGAAGTATAATGTGTATTTAAACACTGGCACATATTTCATTTGTGCAATTGATAAGTTGTGACTGGGTGTGCAGATTTTCCCACATATTTTCTGAGATGGTCTGAAGTATTCCCATGTGAAACTTAGCAAAATATAAAGCAAGTCTTGCTCTGTTTTTCTAGCCATATTATTTGTTCTTTTTTTTCACTACATTGTTTATTTTGTCAGTAATATCTGGCAGCAAAAGACAGAGTCTATACATACATATTCATACAGATACATATATAGGGACAGAGTTATAGATAGAAGATAGATAGATAAATAGGCAGATAGATAGATAGATCAAACTTGCCTTCCTTTTTTTATTCCACATGATGCAGGAAGGAATCTTTTGTTCAGATGCATAATGATTTTGCATATGATTTTGATCTCTTATAATTCAAGTGTTGAAGGTAAGTTCTCAGGTTTTTCTATTCCGAGATTCAGCATTTCTTTATATGAGTTAAAGTTTTAAGTAGAGTAAATGCACAGATAATAAGTATACAGTTCAGAAAACATCAATATTTGTATTATCCCAAAATGCATTTCAAAGTCTTTTTCTAGTAATTTATTTTTATTTATTTAATTGTTTTTTGGAGAAAATCAAACTCATGACCCCATGCTTGCCAGGCAGATTCTGTGCCACTGAGGTATACCCCCAGCCCTCCAGGAATTTATATAACCTGTTGTAAAATCTACAGTTTTCTCTTTTTTTCTTGCAAAGTAGATTCCTATTACATGTCTTAGGACAACTTCTTTTTTTCATTTTCCAGCTGTTGAAATTTAATCTGTTTCCAATTTGAAGTAATTGTTAATATGATTACCAAAAACATTCCAGTACACGTATCTTTATGACTATGCATTTTCCTTTGCTTGGACAGAGATCTAGAATTCAAAATTAATGGATTATAGAATATAAGTTCCTTACATTTAGATAAGCTCTTTGTTTCTTCTCCAGAGTAAGTGTAATCATTTAATTTGCATGCAGCAGTGTAAGAGATGCCCTACTACTCCATATAGTTTCCAAAATCTGACATTTTCCACCTTTAGAAGTCATCATTCTAATAGACGGATACTAGTATTTTCTTGTGATTAATATTTTTGAGCAACATATTATAGAAATCAAGGTTGTGAGTGCAATTCATACATTTTTATGTAATATTTGTTTAGATAATAATTATTGTATTGCTTAAAAGTTTTGCATATCTTCTGGATATACGACCTTAATCAGATATATGAATACCCGACATACTTTCAAAGTTTTATTTTTTTAACAATACTTTAGATAAGAAAAAGGTTATTTTATTTTATTTTATTTTATTTTATTTATTTTGGTACCGGGGATGGAACTCGGGATCTTGCGCTTGCCAGGCAGGTGCTTACGTCGCTGAGCTAAATCCCTATTTATTTTAATAAAATATAATTTATCGATGTTTTTCTTGAAATTACTTTTATATCCTTCTCAAGCGTTTTTCTCCAATTATTATCAGGTTTTTTTCCTATATTTTACCAGAATTTTTAGTCTTATGCTTCACATGTAGGTCTACGTATTACAAGTGATTGTTTATGACATGAATAAGCGTCAATGTTTATTTCCTTCTATTCATATGTCTGGTTGTTTAAGATAGTTTTTGAAAAGTCTTATTTTTCTAATGAATTATTTGGAAATTAACTGAGATTATGTATTATATTCAGTTAGGTACCTCTTTCAGTACAGTATGTATAATATCTTCTTGACATGCTGTTTTATCTATTTGATGTATTTGTCAGTCTCTACAAAAATATCGTCATCTTAATTAAAATGGATATTTTTTCTTGAAATCTGAGCTTAAATTCTGCACGCTAATTCTTATGAACTTCTCCTAGATCTTATAAATTTCCACATACACTTTAGAATAAATTTATATCAAAAAAGATGGTGAGATTCAAATAAAGTATCCTAGAATCTATATATCCTTTGAGGGGAAATGAAAATTTTAATGTATTGAATCTTTGTGTCTACAAACACTGTCTTTAATAACTTTAAATTCTTAGTACTACTATTTTTTTAATTTAGGAATTTGATACATTGTAATCCTTGTATTTGTTTTCTACTACTACATAACTACCATAAAGTTAGCAGCCTAAAGTAACATTCAAATATTGTCTTACAGACTCTGGGAAAAATTGCTATACAGTGTGGTTGTATTATATTTCTCCCTCTAGTGGCCATTAAAATTTCTTGTTATAGTTTAGATCTAAAATGTTCCTGTAAAGTCTTAAGTGTTTTGAAGTTGATTGTAGCATGGGACAATAATACGTTATTTTTGAGTTTTTACCTGAAAGTAGTGCTCGAAGGTAGGGCCTAGATGGAAGTGGGTCCCTGGGGCTGTGATCTTGGACAATATATTCTAGTCTGCAGTTCTTTTGTGTGTTTTTCCTGGCTGCCATAAGTTGAGCACCTTCCTCCAAGCCCCTTTGCTGTGTAGGTCTACCTCGCAGTCAAGCAACCATAGCTAAACTCTGTGAGGCTAAATAGACCTTCTCGCCTATAAATTGTGGACATTAGGTATTTTGTCTCAGTGACAGATAAGTAGCTGTTACACACATCTTTGCATTTAGTTTCGTGAACTTTGAGTACCTTCTTGGTGGAGATGGTTTCTTTGTATTCTACTTAGAATTTTGTGAGCCTTAGGGTTATGCACATAAAGGGGAAAAGTTATTAAAATGTCACACTCACTTAGGATGCTTACCATTTCTCCAGAATCGTAGTCCATCCTATTTCTGTTTGATTTGGGTCAGTTTTCAGGGCTTTCCAAGATAGAATTTTGTCTCTCATCAAAATTAGTAATTGCTATATTTCAGATTTTTTTACTTGATAATTTCTACTCAACCATTATCGCAGCAAGAAATTCCAAGTTAATTTTTTGATATGCTAAAAAAAAATTGCCTGACATCTCGCCTATGTTTTGGAGGGAAAATATTTATTTTGAAAAGTAAGAGCTAAAGAAATGAACATTTTGCTTTAGATTATGGCTATATTAATTCAGTTGTTTTCTGTAACATTAGTTGGCTCTGACAATTCCATTAGATAACAAACTGTGTATAGGTTGGAAACATTAGATGCTAAATTATAAAACAAATTTTGTTAACTAGATTGATTCATTTGTGTTATTGCAGTTCATAATTACATTTCAGTTTAAATTATTTTTATAATGATGGTATTAGATGAATAATACTACTGCATATTTTTGTAATATATTTTGCTATTCTTAGTACTTGTAGCAAGGTTACAATATTTCACATGCACTTTCAAAACTCCTTTCCCTGTTTATACATCGAAGATTAACATTTGATTTACTTTGAATCTACCACAGAGTAATCTATTTTGGAAAGGGTCAATTGTGTACAAATGTATTATCATTGTTGCAGTTTACAAATCATATTTAATATTAATTTAAAACATTCTGAATATCTTTCCATAATTTATTACTCTTTCTTAATTTCTGCTAAGTACCTATGTATGTCAAGTATTCTGATAGATATTTAAAAAAGAAGTGGTTTTACTTTGACTTAAAATCTTCACAATTCTGGCAGGTAGACAGGAATCATTTTAAATGTCACACAAACTTAAACTATGAAGGTGGACTACCAAAAAATAATCCAAGCACTATGTTCAATAAAAATCCCAAAATATATACATTTTTAAAAGTTGTGAATTTTTCAAAAGATGTTATAAATTTTCTATATATAAGAAATACATGTAGAATTTGTTATGAGTAAAGAAACAAATAGCAAATATTTTTGATTTGTTTCACTTTTATGGAGACATTTTTTCCTAATGTATTTTAGTACCTAATGATTGATATATTTAATTGCTCAAAGTTTTTGTAAATTGTTTCTCTGGGTGTGCAGAGAAAAACAGATGGTTTGGGAATGAAAGCTATCAAATTAGAAAATAATATCAGTTTACTAAAATCAACTTAAGGGTTACAGATTAAGTATGCATATATTACACATAACACACACACACACACCTACACACAAACACATACATTTTTATTAATAATTTAGTTCTTCGGAAAGATGACACACCCAATAGCAAATTCTGATCTTTCTGGAAAACATGTTGCTAACTTTATGCTAATAATCACTTTTAAAAATGTTTACTTCTTTCTATCCAAGGAAAAAGATAAAAAGTGATTTATTTTTATGTGAATTACATTTGAAAAAAATTCAAGAGTTTTAACATTTTCTTTCTAGTGATAAAAGAAAGGAACTAAAACAAAATGGTATCGCTGAGATGATAATGCAGTGACGATTCCTCAGCACTATGCTTTCATCAATTTGGAAATGAAGCATTCCACCTTTCTCTATTTCCTCTACACATCTTGGAATCTATGTAAATGCAGTAGGTGCATTTTCTCATTTATTTCTTTTTGTATAATTTATAGCCTCTAGTAGTTTGAGTGACTTTTGGATAAGAGTTTCCCAGCAGTTACTGTATCAGTAAATACCAACCCCAGGTCATCGTTACTTAAATAAGTAGATGATTATACAGCTAAAGGGGGGAAAAAGAATATGTGCTAAGAAAGGAAATTTTATTTTTTAAGGACTAAAGCATATTTTCTTAAGTAACACAAAATGTTTTGCATTTATCATTTCTTTATTAAAAGTACATTAGCCTAAGTTCACTGCTGAGTACATACCCAAGGAAGGAATAAATCTTTGAACACCACCAACTACAAGACTGGTCTCAAAGTTAGTGAATAGAAAGCTAGAAATTCAATCCTCCCCCCTCCTTTGTTTTTTTGCTCTAAGCTTAGAGTTTGTTTTGAATACTTTATGATTTATAAAATAAAACTAAATAATTTCTGATAATTAATTTCACAAAATCTAGTGTATAACTTTGG
The DNA here is from genome assembly GCA_004363535.1 of Dasyprocta punctata. NCBI lineage: Eukaryota > Metazoa > Chordata > Mammalia > Rodentia > Dasyproctidae > Dasyprocta > Dasyprocta punctata. The sequence continues at coordinate 4,469 of RJWM01044900.1, read as the reverse complement.
AATTAGAACTCAGCAATAAATACTTCCTCTCCCTCTTTGTTTCCATTAAACTAACAATACCCTTATTCTAATTGGCTAACAGTGACATAAACATGATTCCAGAATAATGCTTGAAATACTGGTATTTTATGACATTAGGGAATCTCGGATTGTAAATAGGCTTACTGGTTTTAATTTTCAGTATTGTTTTTACAGAGAGGACGGATTATACAGATTGAAATTAGAAATGATTTTAAAATGGCCATAAAACATAAGGAAACAAATGAAAATTAGTACCAGCAGATTTTCATTTCTTGGTCTTCAAGCTGGACAATATGTGTGACAGGCTTGTATAGGCTTTTAGTAAGAGATGAAGTACCCCCAAATTTATTCTTTTAAGATTTGGGACTTTGGTCCTGTGAACCCGCATTTTATAAAGTTGCCAGAATCAGAAAATACTGACTTGGTACTGCTGTTCATTACTCATGTCAGTGTTTTTGAAACAATGCTCTCAGTTTTGGTTTTCAGCTATGGTTTGTCCTGTCCTACAAACACTAAAATTCACCTTTACTATTGCAGGCAAAGGAGTTTTGAGAGTTGTATTCCACAGTAAAAACAGAGCTTCACAGTGACCCCTAGCAATAGTGTAATGGAAAAGCTGAAGGAGTCTTTTCAACAAGAAAACCATTTCTGCCATTGCTTACACTGGATTTCTACCTAAGGTTTAACATAAAGAAAAGATTTTTAATTGTATTTTGAGGTTTAACTTTTTAAGTGATACGTAAAAACCTGAAAAGTGCACACATTTAAGGAATATTTTATTATGTCTCAATACATGTATATACTGTGTGATGCTAATGTATTTATTTGTTTATCTCTATGATGCTAAGGATTGAACCAAGGGCTCCATGTGGGCTATGCAAAGTATATCTACCTCATCACATGTTTAGCATTTTCTTATGGTGAAATTTCCACAATGATTTCTTGCAGATTTGAGAAATGTACAATAAATTACAGTCGTCTACATTCACGCTATTGTATAATCACGCACGTAAGCTTCTTTGCTCCTAACAGTAACTTAGGACCCACAGAATGTTATCTCTCCATTTCCTAGACCCATAGTCTCCCCAGGATCTAGTAACAAACATTGCGCTCTCAATTTCCATAGGATCCGTTTTTTTAATATTCCACCTATGAATGAAATCATAGAGTTCTTCTCTTTCTGTGCAAGCTCATCTTAACTTCCATTCTATTTACATTGATGATTACCCCATTGTGTGTATATGCCACACTTTTTTAGTCCGTCACCTGTTGATGGATCCTTAAATTGATTCTGTTTCTTGGCTATTGTAATAGTACTGCAATAAACATGAGCATGCGCATGTCCCTTAGACATAATGATTTCATTTCCTTTGCAAATACTCCTAGTCGTGATATTACCAAGTAGCTCTATTTCTGTAATATTGTCATTTTTGAGAGTTAAAAATGGTAGCATGTTCAAGACTCTTGTGGTTGATTCTAGTGTAATCTTCCATATTCAAGAACAGAGATAAAATATACAAGATAAAACATACAAGAAAGATATTTATTCCGAATCAAAATGATAAGGAGCATTTGAGAAAGACTTCTAGTGTTTGTAGCATAGTAGCTACCTTTTATTTAATAGAGATTGTTGAATAGGAACGTTTCTGTGTGTTTGTGAGAGGGTGAGCCCCAGAAGATAAGAATGAAATGTGAGAAGGGAGACCAACGTAGCTATCACGGAAGTTTAGAAGGAAACCATTTTGAGTTGAAGACAGGTGCGGGCCGCAAAGTTCTGGAGGCCGGCAGAAAATCAAGGCTGGATATGACAAGAGAAAGAGAGCTAGTGGACACTTCTCAGTTCTAAAATTCTAGACACTGTAATTTATACATAAAAAAACATTCTTTTTGAGAAATTGAAATGAGCAGATACAGCATATAAATACATATAAATGCATTTGAGTAACCCTTCTCATCTCAGTTTATAAATTTATGAGTTTCATGAAAGAGGTAATTTGTGACAGACACATCCCAAAGCCATCTCTAATAAAGAGGTCATAGAAATATATTTTAAGAGACTCTACATACTTTGTAATATCATGGTATCTTACCATCTTTCTATAAAGTATTGAGACAACTTTGAGATTCTTCAAAATTGTTATTGCTATTATTAGTCATAAAATTATATAAAATACATTCATGAGATAAATAGTTTGGTAAGATAAATGTAAAACTAAATAAGCAACGATGAAAATCTGGGTCAAAAGTGCAAACTTAAAAGAGATTCTGCAAAAATGAGAATAAAGGGATGACACATTTTTCTTAATTTGGCAAATTTTCAGCAATCTTAAGCAAATCAATAACATGACTATTTCAAGGAAATTTTGAAGTTTTAAGACATGATTTTAGGGCTGGGGATATAGCTCAGAGGCATAAGTGCCTGCCTGGCAAGAGCAAGGTCCTGGGTTCAATTCCTGATAACAAAAACAATTTTAAAAGACACTATTTTGTTGAACAAGGAATTAAGAACTCTCCTAGCAAAAAAAATAAAACTATTCATTTAAAGTGATTTAAATAAATTTGTCAGATAATGCAGACAAGTTCACTTAGCTCTCACTTTGAATATATATATATATATCTTAATAAACAAAGGTGCTTTTTATCATTTTACTATATTTATAATTTTTCCTTAGTTTTATATACTAAGATTTTAAAACATTCTTTTTCACTTTTCTCTCTTCTCCTACATCATTACATTCCACTATTATAAGTTTTTTAATTTTACCAGTGACTTAGCCAAAAATTAATTAGGCATTTTAAATGATTTTCTGTATGAAAATAAACAGGAAGAGTGAACAAATAAGGAGAAAAAAAATTTATTTTGACATTTTTCCTAAATTTGTGGCACGTCTATTCCGTTTCTCTTAAATGTGCTATATTTTTATGTATCTCCAAATTGCAAATATGTGAATATTGTAGATATGCTGTGCCTATAATAATTTGAGAAAAACTACCATGTGTTTGCATTCAACCAAAATTTTACTGCTATCCTCTTTTACATTAGAAAAACTAACAGCGTTAGTAAAACTTGCTCTTATTTCTTGCTTTTGACACTAATGGGAGTTTTCAGTAAAGACTTCAGGTCCAATTGATGCATGAGCCTAGTAGTTCTCCTTAATTGTGTTTGTAAATTCAATAGCTATTATAGAAGGAGACATTCTTGGCTGCACTTTACAAAAATTATTGAACCTACTAGACGATACTTTATTCTTTCATAACTTCTGCACATTTTAAAACTGTCTTGTGTTGAGTAACTCAGAAATGTATACTTGTCTCTCACTGACCTTGGAAGGTTTAATTCTGTCACAGGCCCCTGTGATAACTCAGTGCATTGTGTCTAAATCAAACATACTGATGCTGAGGACCTACCAAAAAGAATGAACAAAATTCATTGTATAGTATATAAAAACATAGTAAATACAGTCCTTAACTTGAGATGATTTAATTTGCAATCTGTAGACTTCTAAATATGCTTCCAGTAGAAATTATGTGAATCCTCACCTTTTCCAAAGCTAGTTATATACTGTATGATACATGTATGCTGCCGACGGTGAGCAGAAAGCTTCAGATTCCAGTCAGACACACAAGCTCGAGAGGTAACAAGTGGAGCGGTGCGGTGTGCTGCCCTTCCAACGTGAGTGTTGTAGGGAGAGTGTATTGTCGCATTTCAGTTTATTGAAGGGTTTTGCAAGAAATGACATCCCTGTAAATCAAGTAGCATTTATAGCAATGAAGTTAAACAATGCATTGTGAAATTTTTTGAAAATGATTTCTTAGTAAAAAAAAAAAAAAAAGACCGCATTTGTTATAGTCATGTGTTTATATCATAAAATTTAATAATGAAAATAAACTACTGTCATATTTGCAACGTTGGGGAACATTTTAAATCCTAGCCCTTCCAAATCCATGATTAATGTCTGTGTGTAAATATGTATCATCAAATGAAAATTGCAAGAGGGTTAGACCTTTTATCAAAAAAAATCCCTAAATCAAAAACACCTAATTTACATTCTTGATGAGTTTCAAGAGCTATGTCTATAGACTTTCTTTTTCTCTTTTATTGCCTCGTGTTGAGCTGGTCTACTGTCTCTTTGACTAAGGCTATCATTGCTCTCTACCCTACTTACCTGGGAAGAAAATTACTGATGTGGTCCTCAGCTTCGTATCAGGGGTATCCACAGTAATATCTTGCTATCATTTATAAGCAACGGCGACTAAAGAAATGGTAAAGACTAGTCAACTTCAGGACTTTTATATTTCCCCAAACAGATTTGGCTTTTACATTTCCACTGGTAAATCAAATAGACTGTTTTCACCCAGAATTCAACATTATGAGTGACACTGTCAATTCTCTATTTTGCTGGCTTTCCTCCGAAACGTCTTACACTTTTCTACTTCTTTTCATTTTA
>RJWM01044899.1:0-13050 GCA_004363535.1 Dasyprocta punctata | reverse complement strand
CACAAACAGCTCAGAGACTGCTTGAATCTGCTTCGTTTATTGCTTCTACTACTACGACTACCATTACTATTACTACTACTTTTGCAAGCTCTAACAGAATAATATATACTTTCTTTTTTGGCCAGGGTTGAAAGTTTAGATAAAAGAATGAAATCAACAGGTGTCTCTATGGTTACATGGTTTCTATGGTTACATGATTCGTCAGCATAGGCAGAAAGTTTTAAATTTAGTTAAAGAACTTGAAGCGTGTTTTTGTTATTAATAAATGGTCCATTGTGGTAGCCTAGCTAAAAACCTGTAAAACACAAGACCATATTCAGCCCTGATTTAGCCCCCCTAACTCCCTGTGATGTTCTTGCAGCTGCAAGGATGTGCTATCTACCCTGTCTCCCTCAAAACATAGTAGCATATTAGTCTCTCTGTATAGAGTTTCCCAGACAGCCCCAGACAGCTGGTCATTACTATTATCATTAAAGGCCCCCAAACTTCTAATATAACCTTGATCTTGGTCTGACTCAATGTCAGACAGTTACACCATTTGCAGAAAAACATTTTATAAACTATGCCTTTGTTCTTAGGGAGTTTCTGTAGTTTGTTTACTAATTTTGTGCATGAGAAAGAAGGAAAGAAATTCTCCAAACCCTGTCAGAGCACAAATTAACACAATAGTTCCCAAGAAGCATTAAACCATTCCACAAAGCCAATTTTTATGCTGCAACCTTTTCTCAGAAGACACTCTCCATATTTGGACCTTGTCAACAGAACACGGGTCTGTGTTCGGATCTTGTCAACAGAACACTGGTCTATCTTTTTTCATGCTTGGACTTTGTCAACAGAGCATGAGTAGAAAAGGGCACGACTCTTGCAGAAAAGATTTAGACTTGAAAAATGCTGGACCTTTCTTGGCCTTAGAAAAGGGACTGTGCCGTGTTCAGTTACAGGCAGGATTGTTGTAACATATTAGGCAGAATTCTTAGCTTGTTATTTATTAGATGAATAAGTGGTTTAAGGAGCTGTATTAGAGTGTCAACAGGACACAGATGAAAAGTGTTGGCTAAACTTGTGTCACCTTGACTGGCATTGGTGCTGCCCAAGGGATTGTCACAGCACATTTTCATGTCTGGTGGGGGTCTGGGTGGGCATTGGAGGCGTGGCCTTGGGTGTATCTCTGGCTCCTGACCCCTTCTTCCCTCCCATAGCTCTTGAAGGCTGTGACGGGCCACGTGCTCTGTCTCAGTGCTCTTGCCTTGGGGAGAGCTGACCATGGGCAGGGTCCTCTGGAACCTTAAGCCAGATTAAACTTCTCCTGTTTTAAATTGAGGGTTTTGGTTTTTGTGTCCCAAAACACAAAAAAGGTAATCTGATCAATACAGTGTTTGAAAACCAGGTCCTAAAGGAATCTTTGTCTTTCATAAATTTAAATTGAGCTTCAAATATACAACTTTCAGTAGAAACTCATGATGTTTTTATGTGGTGTTCTAAAGTGCCTTTAGTGGGGAAAATATATATATATATATATATATATATACACACACATATATACAGTTTGCAGAAATAATTGGTAAGTGTATTTTAATACTTGAATAAATTTTTATTTCATTTTTCTACTTCAACAACTTCTACTTAAAATGCACACTGTAGATTTAAAATCTTTTTATTTTTGGATATATTACTACTAAGATGTAAATCACCTCTGGTGTGATATCTTGACTCTTCTATAATAAAATTCATATGGCTTTTGATACATACATGTGGGCTGAATGTGCAAGACCTTTGGGTTGGTGTGATGAGGCAATAAAAGAGGAAACAATAAGTGATCATGCCTTCTTGAGGGTTACAAGTAAAAGAAAATAATAAAACTACCAAATGAATTTTAATGGCCAGCCAAAAGTATTGAATTAATACCTTAGTTATTTTAGGAAAGAATGCACTAGTTATTTTCTTTTGTAGGAAAGGAAGAAATTATTTATGAATCAACATTTAGTCTTTTCAAACTGTAGTTCTCCTATTTAGAGACTTGCAATTTTCAGAAACATTTGAACAAAAGCTCACAGACACCCTAAGATGAAAATTTAAGTCAGAGGAAGGGATAAGGAAAAGCAAAAATGTTGAAAATTTTCTCCTATTGTCCAAGTTTAATGGTGAGTCAGTGAATGATTTTTTTTTGTGGGGGGGGGAGGAGTAGATTCAAGGTGCATAGAAAGCAAAGAGTTTCTTTTGTTTCTTTTTATGTTTTGTTTAATGTTTGAGAGTTTTGAAATAGAATCCTGTATTTTAAGTCTATTTAATCATGTTTACCATACAGAAGAAGGTGTTTTTAGCCCTTTCTCACACTTCTCAACCATGTGCAACTTTATTCAAGGCATGTAATAAAAACACGGTTAGAACCATTTTGGGGAATTATGGAGAGATCTGTGTTAGGATTTCTTTTTTTTTTTTTAATTTATGTTATCTTATATTTATAACAGCCCAGAGAAGCACTAGTACAATCTCTGATCTATAGGAAATGTAATGTAGCACTATGAAATTAGGGTGTCTAATTTCATCCAAATAGTAAAAAGCAGAATCCAAATTCAGAGCAATGTTTATCTGGTTCTCAAATCCAGACATATTGATAAACAATAAACTCCTGTTGTCAATTTTTCTTCTGCCGAGATATCTGGCCTCCCCTCCACAATGGAGATGGAGAGTTACTGCTATGTGTACCTTCCGCTACCCTCTATCCCCTTGTTAGACTCTCTGGCGACCATGAGATGGGCTCCGGCCAAAGACACAGGCCAGCTATCCTGAAAAGTTGCTCTTGCAGCTGTTTCTGTGATTTGCGGCTTTTCTTCTTCTTTTCTTGCCAAAATATCTTGGCTTATTTCTCCCTAAAAGGCTTACCTACTTTCTGGATTCATTGTTTTCCCTTGCCTTGTTAGATTTTAGTTTGAGTTTTAGCTAAATAGCTTAACTCTGGGTCCATTTTTGAATCGTGACTTACTTGGATGCTGAGAACGTCAGGGTCTCGTGTCCACCTAATTCTCACCCGGAACAAGGTTCAAATGTTTTTCCCCTATGTCACTTCTGATATACTCATTATTGATATTTTAATATTTACTGGCTTCAAAATTTGGCTTTGAAATATGAAACCGTTCAGCTTTGTAGACCTTCCATTAAGTCTGTCTTTATTTGACCTAGGATTTCCTGTTGTTTTTTATTTGTAAGCAATTCTTATTAATCCTGAAGGGCTGAATGTGCACTCTGTAGGCTCTCTCTCTCCCTCCCTCTCTCTCGCTCTCTCCCTCTCTCTCTCTCTCTCTCTCTTTCTCACTGTCTCTATCTTTATCTCTCTATCTCTCTCTTTGCATTAAACAGGTTCTACTAATATTTCTACCTATACATGTCTATGGGATATGCTCCACTCAGGTAGAATAGAGGGAATATATTTTTATAGATCTTCCAGACTGTAAACTGTAAAAGAAAGAGAAGTCTTGGCTAAATTTTGCTAAAGGAAAATGGCCTCCATCAAAGTTAAACAGGCAAACAGTCCATGGTTCAATATTACTGTAATAGAAAAATACTCCAGAACAAGTATGTGAATTCAACTCTGCTGAAACAAAGCAGTATAATATAAAGCGCTGGGCTTCATAGGAAAAACACTAAGGTATAAGGGGAGGATGTGTTGATGTCTTGTGGCTTCATGCTGACTTATGTCCCAGTTTGTAGATGTTTGTCTCTGGGAAGACACCACCTCTTTGCTGTTGCTGTCCATGGCCGGTAGGTTTCTACCTGCACACGGAGACTGATAGCCGAGGAAGCGCTCTGCCCTGACAGCTGCATTTCCCAGGGACCTCTTCCTGTTCTGCTCAAGATACTCTCACGGGTCCCATTCCCACCGTGTGCCGAGGTCATACTTTCTGAAACTGAATATCATTATTCTGAGTTTTCTCGAATGTAGCAAAAGTTTCCTTTTGAATACAGGTCTGAATTTGGGGCCCACAGGAAATTTTTTTACACTCAGAGTGTGATGAAAGAAGTTACAAAAACAAACAAACAAACAAACAAACAACTGAAAAAAACAGAGTCTTACATTTTAGGAGAAAATTCTCTGTTGCTTTCAAGACCTTAAGGAAATGGCACATGCAAAGCAAATTGCGTTCTTTCAAAATCACTTGGATTTGTCCTTTTGAATAAGCTGATTAGAATTTTCTGTCTACCTTTTTTGTTTTGCTATTTTTTCTTCCAAAGATGATTTTCTCCTACAAGTACCATGATATGATTTTAGTAACTAAAACAATTATAATTTTATATACCACTTGATATTGTCTGCTTATAAAAGCTTAGATCAAATATGATAATTTAGTTTTGTGATAATAACCATCATGAGTGTGTGTGTATGTTTGTGTAAGAGCAAATAAAGTTAAAAAAAAGAAAAAAAAAAAAAGAAAAAGAACTGAACCAGAGTGAGAGAGAAGAGGCCCGGAAGTTACTCAGTAAACAAAAGTCTGGTTTGGAATCTTGCCCCTGGCAAACTTTCAGGGGTTTGATTTTTATGTGAACCAACTGTACTGAACTTTCTTTAGGGATAAAATTCAGATTCCTATCAAGACATTTTTAAGTGAAGCACTGATTCCCAGTGACCTGATTTAGAGAATGTACAGGATTTGTTTGTTTTGAATTACGTATCCAGCAAAGCTTAGGTGGTAGATTATGCAGATACATAGATAAATAAATTAAATCCTTCTCAAGCATAGTGTGAACTGTCTACATATTCATGTTTTGTCCTGTACCACAAACCTTCCCTATATGAAGGTAGTATGACAAGTTAGAACACAGCACAAAGGAAACAGGTTTCAAATTTCATGTCAGAAGTTAGAGAATCTATGATCAAATTCCAAGGCATCACTCTCTAGCTGTATGACTTTGGACAAGAGTTTCAAATGCTGCCAGTGTCTGTCCCTCAAGTGTAACACAGAGAAAGCAGCAATAACAAAACCATAGGGCAGTTGAGAAATTACATGAGTTGATATGTCCAAAGGATCTAACCTATAAGTTCCTCCGTACAATTAAGAACTGAGTAACAGTCATCATTATTACACCGTGCAATGAAGTAACATAGGAGTCTGAGTTTTTGTTTGGGGTTGGAATGACAATGTCTTGTAGCCTATGCCTCCGTTCTCATTTTTGTGTACTTTCTATTTGATCTACAAAACATAAGGAATATTACCCTACTACTGCACCATGCCTGTAACTTGACAACCAAATAATAAATGTATTGCTTATCATGGTTGGATTATCCACTAATACTCCATAATCCTTTCTCTAGTGTTTCAGTAACTCTGAAATTTTGTCACCATTAAAAAGTCTTCTATTTCCTTCTATAAAGTAGTTTCTTAGTGGGATGATAAGAGTGTTAAACTAAACATTGTGAGTAAAATCTCTACTGTCTTGTTGAGGTGATATGAAACTTCTAAGTATGGGAAACCTACAGGTCATTATCAAGTTTGAGACTGAAGCTGCATATTCTCAAAATATCATGGTGATAAAGCAAAACTGTTGTTTATAACTTAGACAATATGTTTGCTCTAGAAGGTGGAGAGTTTGAGATTGAATCATTAGGATGGTAAGCATCTAAACAGGCACAATGTCATTGTCACTTTTGCTCACTACATAAATGTTTTAATGCATGTAAATTTTTTCCTATGCAGAAATACTTTACACGCAAGCTTCTATCTTTATTAACAAAGTTGTTTATCATCAGTGCTCACTAGAGAAACAGATTTAATATAAGATTGCAAGATAGGCTCACAGTGGCTGCTCGTGGAGTCAGGGGTGAAAGAGTACAGAAGGACTGTGTGCCCACTGGAGGTCCAAAGGATCCTATCAAAACTGAAGTCCAGGAGCTCACTGCAGGGTCCCGTGCAAGTCCCCAGGAGGCTCAGGGGTATGTGCTCAAGGCTGGAGTCTGCGCTGGAACCCAGGAGACTGCCTGCCACCGGTAGAGGTGAAGCCTGGAGCTCTTCCAGTCTTCCTTCTTGTCTTTCTGTTTTCTTCCACTCGGGGTAGGTGCTTATTGCTTGATGCCACACACCCCAAGGGTGGATCTTCTATCTCCACTAAATCCATTTACCCACACCCAGAGCTACCCTAAACCAATTAGTTAGCTGTTTCTTATACAAATTGACACTATGTTTAACAGTCACATTACTGTTTTGTTTATGAAAAAAGTCACAGCATCTTATGTACGAGTTCTAGTTGATGCCGGATTTATTGTTTGATTAGCTAATCAAAGAGAGGGAGAAAATCTGAAAACCACAGATAGTGACTATGTTGAAGAACAGCTTGATGACAACAAACTTCTTGAAATTGTATTTGAAGAAGGTTTTAAGGAATACTTTATAGAGTTGCTTTTATGTAAAGCTTCTTGCTTAATCCTAAAAAACCAATTCTGCATGCAGATTTTCCTCTCAGTTTTCTGAGAAGGAAAGGAAGCTCAGGGTTTTAAGAATCTTAGACAAGGTCAGAAAAGAAATAAACCCAAAAGCCAGGACTCAAGCCCTAGAGAACCTTCCTCTTGTCAATAAATTTATAGTCATCAATACATCTGCTACTTAGAATAAAGATGTTCCCTGTGTATTCACAGATGATCATTTAGGGGAAAACATTTTCTCACTCGAAACTTAATGTCTTATAGCTAAAATAACAACTTTTAGAATGCATGTCACAAAATCCACAAAATAACTGACATGGTTTAAGGATTCTTTTTACTGACAAATTTGTCTTAGAAATCTGCTGGCATAGTACAAAGGAGAATTGTGGGTAAGAGTTAAATATGGTTTTTAAAATTGCTGTTTTTCCTTGATTTTTTCTTCAAGATACTTTAAACCCTTCATTATTTGTGAGAAAAATAAACAATGTGTCTGACATGAAGGTCAGAAAAATACAAAGTAAGAAGAGCTTTTGAGAACAAAACCAATTTACTAACATGGTAACTTACAATAAGGGAAGTTTGGTTTGAATTTTTGTTAAAATAAAGTATTTGAGCCAGGTGTGGTAGTGCACGCCTTTAATCCCAGCACTCAGGAGGTTGAAGCAGGAGGATCCTTGTTCAAGACCAGCCTGGGCTACAAAGTGAGTTCAAGGCCAGTCTGAACTGCATAGTGAGACCCTGTCTCAAAAATTAGGGCCAGGGATTGAGCTCAGTGGCATAAGTGCCTACCTGGCAGGCATGAGGTTGTGAGTTTGATCTCCGGTACCAAAAAAATAAATTAAATGAAGCAATTTTGATTTTGTTTTTGTGTTTTTTTTTTTAACTCTGATAGCCTGTAAAATACATAAACACATTTTTAAAGAAAATTATTAGTTCATTTATTTGAAAATATGCAATATATCTTACGTTATTTAAACATGTGATTTTCAATAAAATTTTGACACAACAACGTTAGGCATCGCCTAAGTTCCACTCTGTTGCATGAGCAGCACCAGATCACCGCTCAGCAGGGACGTTTCCTGCTGCAGGCCGGGCTGAGTGTAACAGGAGGCCTTGACTCGCCATTGAGCGTGCAGAGCATCCATTGTTTCCTGCCGCCTTCGGGGAAAGGCAAGGAATTCTTTTCAGCCTGGGTGACAGTTGAAGCGAGGAGAGAATCAGCTTTGCTTGCGTCTTCAGGAGTGGACCCCGGTTACCGTGCCAAACAAACAGCACCGCAGAGTGAGTGGAACTAGCCGACCGTGGCGAGAAGTGCGGAGTGCACCTGGGCTTATTTTGCCTCGCTGAGCTTTCACGCTGTGCGTCCAGCATTGTTCCTAAAACAACAGGAGACTGAGGTACAAGCAGTCTGCAAACTAAGCTTCAGGAGCAGCGGAAGCTTCAGTCGTGAGAGTCGCGGTTTCACCACTGAAGGTCCGGTGCGCTGTCATCGCCTCCAGCTCCTCCTCTGTCCTCACCGCGACCGTTACCACCCACAAATAAGCACTGCAGACCGAGCCCTCGGCGTGCTCCGGGCCCTTTTCTAAGCACTTACTCCACATGCAAGCACATAGTCACGCTTAGCTGCTATGCCATTCCTAAGGAAAGGTATTTACCTTCGTACAGGGGGATCCGATGGGAGCATCAGAAACCTACCCGAGGTTTACAGTTACCGAATTCAAACTATCACGTTCTTTCCCTGGAGAAGCTTTCATAGCGTGTTCTCTTACTGGGTCTGTCAAACACCTATTTGTGACCACAGGACATTTACTTAGACTCTTATCTTCAGTTTAGTTCTCCATAAACATGGACAAATTATATCAGTCTCTTGGTAGGATAAATAAAATGTGAGAAAAGGTGATTTTCTTTCACAGTAGTGGGGATTATTATTATCCAGATGGCAGAGCAGTAGTTTAGTATTATTTTTATCAGAAAGATTTAAGCAAAATTAATAGTCCCTTATTAAGGCATTGAACAGATCTTGCTGTTTAGTTGCGATAGTAAATGAGAACTTTAAGAGAATTTCTTTGTTTAGCTTATGAACTGGGCAATCCTGGCCATCTCTGGAAATAAAGCAAAGCTTGGGTTTATATCGGACTTCTTCAGTTTTATTCTGGAGCACTCATACAACTTCCCCTTTTCTTTTCATTACCTTCTGTAAGTTACTCTGCACACACCCCTGTACGTTTCTATACAAGATTGAATTTTAAGAAGGAGAGAATGTTCCACTTTGCTTTTCTGCCCACGTCATGCGCATGAGTGCAGACCTGAAAGGAGTATCACGGAGAGCGCTCTTTCAGCGCATTGTGGTTGGGGAATTCTTGTCGAAGTCCTCGGTCGTCCCTTCCCCTGCTTTATTATTCTTCACCGTGGGTCCCACTGTGGTCTACTGGATGTCACTTGCTGCTGGCCTGCACCCTGACATTCCGCAAAGCCACCTGCTATGTGACATCCTTGCCATCAGGAGTCGTGCACAGCTTAGACGCGGGTCCTGCTGAATTCTCCGGGTCAGCACTCGCAGAGATGCGGGGACACAGGGTCCACCTCCCCTCCGGAGCTATGCTTGACAGCTGTCATTCACCTCAGGGAGGTCTCAGGAAAAGCTCTGGTTTTGTTTCTCAGGTCATGGACTCACTCATCTCCAACTGGTCATCCCTGTAGCAAAATGGAGCAGCACTTGGCAGAAGCAGTTCTTTGGAATTTTATTTTGGATGTGGTAAAAAATTTACATAGGGCCAGGTTAATATTTACTAAATGATGAGTTAAATATATATATATATATCCAAAAGCTATTATGAATTCTATTTTTATTTGCTACCAGACCAAAACAATTTGGAGTGAAAAATGCGGAGAAGATTAACTTTTCTAATCCCTTTCCTTTCACGTCACTTCATGAAATCTGGTTTTTGTTTCATTTTTAACTATAGTTGGCTCCAGAATACAAGTTGCTAGAAGACTTGGGTCTATAAAATCAGTTTTCTCTAAAGTTTTATGGATCACAAAGAAAATTTTTCCTGATGAACCAACATATGACTTAATGCATCAAAGAGGTGCTGATAAAAGAATTTCTGGAAGTACTCTTAGAGGGAACTTTTTAAAAACCACAGTAGCAACAGATTATTATTTCATTTTTGTGGGAAGAGGCCTGTCTATCTCTGTTGAGCAAAACCTCAAGGCTTTCTCAGACATTTTTTGTTACACCAATAGATCAAAGGCACATTTTTACCAGGGTTTTAACTGTCATGCATTAATTAGTAATAGTTTCAAGATTTGAATGATGTGCTATTTTTTTTTATTCAACTTGTCATGCTATAACAGAATACCACAAACTGGATAATTTATTAAAGAACAAAAAGCTATTTCTCACAGTTATAAATGCTGGGAAGTCTAAGGTCAAATACCAGCAGCTTTCTCAGTCTTCAGGGAGGATTCGGTATCTGTTTCTACATGGTGCCTTGAACTCTTTACCCCTTAAGCAGAGGAACACAGTAGTCTCTCCTGCAGAAGGTAGCAATGCAGAAGAAGATAACATTCCTGCACCCAACCCTCTGACACCATTCTCAAGAGTCCTTCATGATCTAAACACTTGCCAAAGGCTGCACCTTCCAATGGTGTTTTCTTGGGGATTATATTTCCATCATAGAGATGTTGTTCCAGACACATTCAGTGCATCAGTATGAAATTTTAGGGGAAAAATGTTTTAAGTATTTTAGATATGTTTATCTATATGCACATTGCAGCAATATTACAGAATACATGGCATGTTATTTGTTATCATTAACACGAAATTAAAATACACAACATATGTATTTCCTCATAAAGCAATTCTCCAATTTTCTGTGGACTCCAGGTGCTTTCAAAGAGTCAAACTGTTTCAGTTCTTACCCTTGATGAATTACTATGAAAACCACAAGTTATGCTGAGCCTCACAAACCTGCTGCCAACCTCAGACCCTGACCGCAATGGTAGCTCTCCCTGTTACCCATCCTTCTGTCCAAACTGGCTACAACCTGCGGGTTTTTGCCACCACATAGGCAGGTTAGATAATTAGTTATGCTGGCTCACACATCTCAAGGGAACCTTTCATTTCTTAGATTATTAGTCAGGAGCAGAGGAGCTCTTGTCTTTGTGGCATTGCTGTAACTTCGGGAAGTGGGTGTACTCACTGCCCCAGAAGCATGATGAACTCTGTCATTTAACCACTTACCCATCCAATTATTTAAATGCAATGTGACCAAAAACTTGCACATCTTTGTTAATTTTTATAAGACAGTATAACAGAAAATGTAAAAATGTAAACTTTATCTGATTTATTTAAAAAATTTATGTGTGTATCATAGCTTAAAACATTCAATGCACAATGCAACAGTACAATCTGGAGAGTGGTATCTAGTCACTTCCTAAATTATTTTTCAATTATTGTCTTTCTTTGAACAACACACATTACACTGTCACCTTAGGCTTTTTTTTTCTCTGTGGGTGGTATAATTTCAATAAAATATATACTCACCACCATAATAGTGAGGACGTCAGTACTGGATTTTCCTAGCCCACATTTTTTCTTATTTTGTTTCTTGTTTTGTTTTTTAATTGTTAATAACTTTTAAATTCTTTTCTCCTTTCTTCTGAACAAATAGCAAACAAATTCCATACTGTTTGATCCAGAAGCTGCATATATATATAATTTTTTTTTGGATACTGTGAATTGAACTCAGGACTTTGTGCTTTTTGCCAGGCAGGTGCTGTGCTGCTAAGCCATATCCCTGGCCCAGATATTTTATAGTAATGTTTTATTCCTTTGAGTAGAGGATAGCTTGTTAGATTTTTTATTACAGTAAATCTTATTAGACTTTAATCAACTCTGTCACCACCACCTATAGAATTATTATAGTCATCAACTACTATGGGAATTTTTTTAGTTTTGTTTCTTCTTTCTAGTTCTATCCTTTCTGTATTATGAGTAGTTGACAACAAGGAGGCATCATTTCATCTTTCCATTTCATAACATAGACTTTTCCTCTCTGAGGTGCTAGCATTTCTCTTTTTTCGATTTTTCATTTCCTTTGGAAGATCTTTTGATATTTCACTCTGGTTCAGTCTCAGTATCCCAGATGTGTCTTTTGGTATTGTAAAATAATATCACTGAGTTCTGGAGAAGTATAAAAATTATATTTAATGTACTTATGATAAGAGTTTTTTGTAGACTGTAGCACAGAATTACACATTATTTTTCACAAATAAGATAAGCATAAGTTAGTAAAAGAAAATAACCGAAATTTATTATTAGTCTTAACTAGAGATAAACATCAAGGTAAGTACAGTGTTCTAAATAAGAAAGTATGCAAAGATAGTTTATATAAAACAAATAAATGTATGTATGACTGAATCTCATGCAAATGATAGGATGAAGTAACACCTGTCCAAGTAACACTCAGGACAGTCATTACATAAACAAATGCATGCACAACAGATGCTCAGGGGAAACTGCTAAGTGATTAAAATTTTATGGAGTTTCCATTATGTAAGTATGATTGATCCAATCACTAGCAATTGATTACTAAGTCAATCTCTATCTAGTTTCCCTTCCCCTTACAGGGCTCAGAGGCTGATGCAGAAATTTTCAGCCCTTTAATTATATGGATGGTTCCTCTAGCAACCATCTCGCACCTTCTGTGAGTCACTTCATTAGCATAAATGAAGAATAGAGAGGCAAAATATGAATAAAAGAATATGCTTATCTCAACACTATCATTTTGAAAATGTTGAGTTTCACAAGCTCTGTTCCAGGAACTATAGATTAAAATAAATAAATAAATAAATAAATAAATAAATAAATAAATAAATTTCCCCTGCTTCTTCTTCACTCAATAAATTTCAACTGATAATTTGGGGACTAGAAGTTTTTGAACACAGGCAAAGAACAAAGATATTTTTATATCATATCACAATATAACTTTCAAATAGTACAGACATTATTTGCACATTAAAGTATCAGTAAACATCCAGGATACTCAGATAAAGCCTAACTTAGTACTAAATTCTTGAACTTTGGAAAGTTGAAATTTTTCAAGTAAGAAAATATAATCGCTTCTTCCTCATCCATATCAAAGTTCAAGGCTGAGACTCCTGTAACAAAGATGGATGGACAAGACAAAAATATACACCTTTGTGGAAAGATAGATGTGTTTTACATGGCACAGAGTTTTCCGAGTGAAGACACAAACAAAAACGATGTGACTTTTAATCCTGATTTTCAACTTGATATATTTGAGAAAGGCCTAGAAATTAATGAAGCACATATTTGGTGTGTCTGGTTCGTGGAGGTGTGATCTTTAAAACAATGTTTGGTCTCTGACCCTTCTTTCTGACCCACCCATGCTCTTATGAAATAGGTAACTTCGTTTTACCATGTTCTTCTTGGTTATTTTCCATCAACAGGAAAGCTACTCTGCACAGACACCTGCATTTTTATGGACACTTGTACAGAAGTGTGATTGGAGGATGGAGGAGAATTACCTAATAGTCGTGAGCTTTGAGAAACCTAGCAGGGCTTGGTTTCTTCAAATTCTTCTCGACATCTCTCTTTCTTGAAAGATGAT
>RJWM01044898.1:0-13051 GCA_004363535.1 Dasyprocta punctata | reverse complement strand
GGTCCCTGCGCATTTTCTGGAACTCGGCCTCCCGCTTCTTGTTCAGTTCTATCTGGGCAGAGGTGGCCCCGCCGGCTTCTTCCAGCCTCTCGCTGATCTCCTCCAGTTCCCGGGAGAGGTCGGAGCGCTGCTTCTCTGCTTTGGCCCGGGAGGCTCTCTCTGCCTCGATTTCCTCTTCCAGCTCTTCAATGCGGGCCTGAGAGTGAAGCAAATACATTAATATAAACTCATCTGAATTTTAGATTTTTTTTATGGGCAGAAAAATAGAGGTGACCTACCTGTAATTCTTTGATCTTCTTCTGTAGTTGAATTTCTACTGCTTGCTCATCTTCAATTTTGCTTATCAAATCGCTGATTTCAAATTCTTTCCTTTAGACAGAGTGATAAGCCATGGTAATACTCAAGTGAATTCAAATACAGTATCACATAGAAAGTTTTTCTAGAGTACATACTTTTTAAGCTTCTCATCAAGTTGCTGTTTGTCATTTTCTATATCCATTATGGATTCTTGGGCCAATTTGAGGTCACCTTCCAGTTTCCTCTTGGCTCTTTCTAGGTCCATACGAAGTTTCTTTTCTTGCTCCAAAGATCCTTCAAGCTAGTGAGAAAGTTAATGTATTAAAAATTGAAAATATATTTTACTTATTTATTGATTGATTTTGAGTTTTTTGAGACAGAGTCTCTCCATGTAGTACACACTGGTCTTGAACTTGCTTGTATTCAAACTGGCCTCAGACATAGAGATCCTCCTGCCTCAGCCTCCTGAGGACTGGGATTACAGGCATGCACCACCACACCCAGGGGAAGTATATTTTAAAAAATACTTCTGAAAGATATTAAAAAGGTGCTGACATCATCCACTTGCTGCTCTAGCTTGGCTTTCGCTTTGGTCAGGGTGTTGACTTTGTCCTCCTCTGCCTGCAGGTCATCCAGGGTCTGCTGGTGGGCCTCCTGGAGGGCTTTCTTCTCCTTGGTCAGCTTAGCGATGGTTTCATCCAGCCCTGCCATCTCCTCTGTGAGGTTTTTCACCTACAAAGGTTGAGAAAGAGACAATTTCTGGTATAGAGAAGCTTTGTTGGGTGGCAGAACCTCTACATAGTGTATCAGAATAAGTTTTGTACCTTGTTCTCCGTGGCGTGCTTCTCCTTCTCAACCTTGGCCAGTGTCAGCTCAAGGTCGTCTATGTCTTTCTTCAGTTCTGAGCACTCATCCTCCAGTTTCCTCTTCTTGGCCGTCAGCTCAGCGTTGATCTCTTCCTCATCCTCAGCTCTCTCGGTCACCTCCTTGATTTTGGCTTCAAGTTGGATTTTGTTTTTAATCAGTTGTTCACACCTTTCTTCTGCATCAGCTAAGCTGTCTGCTTCCTGTGAAGAGATGTATTAAGCTATTTAGGGCTGTGTATTATGGCACACACCTGTCATCTCAGCGCTTTTGGAGGCCGAGGCAGGAGAATGGCAAATTGAAGCCCAGACTGGACAATTTAGCAAAAGCTTGTCTCAAAAATTATAACCCAGGGCTGGGGATATAGGTCAGTGGCATAATTGCCTGCCTGGCAAGCACAAGGTCCTGAGTTTAACTCCTGATACAAAAAAAAAATTATAATTTAGTACAAAAGACTGGGGTGTATCTCAGTGCTAACACCCTAAGTTCAATTCCAGAACCATAAAAAAAAGATATTTAGAGAATTTCTTATTCATTTTAAAACCTTTTAGTTGCACAAAATGTAAGTGTTTTGTTCAATACTGTCAGATTTTTCAGTATGAATATGAATTCAATTTTAATTGAAATTATTACATGTCCTGAAGAAATTCAGCTAATTAGACATGAGACTATAAGTTTGGAAGCACCCTAATCTGCAGAATGATTGGATTGGGGAGTCAATGACTGTTTGAAAAATGATGTGTATCTGGGTGGAAAGACTTTTAAACAGACCGAAAGAAATCTGGATTCTTGTTGCACTATTATTTCCAAACATATGACCTGGGGCAAACTGCTTTTATCCTCTTACTCTCAATTTTTTCACATAAATAGGGGGATTGGAATAAATGATTGCTAGGAACTTTTCAGGTATAATACTCAATTTTTTTTTTTTTGTATTGGGGATCGAAATCACAACCTTGCACTTGCCAAACAGGTACTTTTGCCACTCAGCTAAATCCCTAGTCCTCAAAGATTTTGATTTAGTGATGTTAGTTAGTTTTGATTCTGACCATTCCTTTCCCTTTTCAAACAACTAATTTCAAGATTTGTTTGTTTGTTTATTTATTTATTTATTTATTTATGTTGAGGTAGGGTCTTACTGTGTAATTCAGGCTGGCCTTGAGTTCACTATGTAGCCCAGGGTGGCCTTGAACTCACAGTGATTTTCCTGCGTCAGCCTCCAAGTGCTGGGATTACAGGCATGTGCCATCATGCCTAGCTAATTGCTAGATTTAAAAAAAGAAAAGTAAAATTGCTTACATTTCTATGAAGCATTAAATCCACTTAGACCTTCTCAGTGATGCAAATAATGCTGTAGACACCCAAAATTTCTATTTCCATTTAAATAATTACCCATTAGCCTCAAATAGAGTTTTATAATATAAACATATAATTCCAAGAAATTGTATAGCTTCGTGACGTTTTTATAAATGATTAAAGGACTCAAATGAAAATCAGTTCAGCCATTAACTTATAAAATTTTTCTGCCCTGAGGAAATTTTTTAACTTTCTAGGGTGTGTTTAGTTCATATCTTAAGTTTTAAAAATGTATAAATGAATAATAGTGAACCTGGAAACTTCCAAGCATTCCTTAGACCTTCATTTTTAATGGGGATACACTGTCTGCTCTGATACAACTTTGGAGAGGCTTAGGTGAGGAGCCTGTGGTCTTATGCTTTTGGAAAGATATAACCTTTTTGTAAGTGGAATTATCAGAAGGGAAAGTTGAAAATAGTTTAAAACTTGAGGAAAACTGTTCTTTTCACAGGTTTCTGTATAATGTTGTTGGACTTCCTGGCCAAGGAAATGAGAAGTTACATTTAGCCTGAGTACTGGCACCTACTTTACTCTCCAACCTGGTTATAGTTCCTTCCACCCTGACTACAGCTCCTTCCTGGACTCAGGATCAGGGAGGCCACTTGGCAGTGTTTTCCATGTTAATAGTTCAGTTCAAGTCAGTGCAAATGTTTATTGAGTTAAATCTTGGGGATTAAGAAAAAGAAACAAAGAGAGAAAATGGTCTTTCTTGAAATTAAAGAGAATTTCCTAGACTCCACATTTAGTACCAGGTCTATATTTTTAAGACTGGAAAGATACAGTTGAGACAACAGGTAAAATATCTGATTGAGATTTGAGGGGTTGGCTTTCAACTGTTTCCTTCTTGGTGATTAAATTTTATGATGTTACTGAATAAATTCTTCAGTGTTTCCTTTTCTCTCTGTAACTTGGAAGTAATTGTGCCTTTCCTTCTCCATAGAATATTGAAAGGTAAATGGACTACTGAAAAAATCCTTGAATATTTTTTTTTCAAGAATGGCCACCCGAAAGTTAGTTTACGAGTATTCCAGAAAAGGTGGAGTCACATGATGTATTCAGAAAATGGAAGACTCACCGATTGAACCTGGAGTTGCAGGTCATTTTTCTCTTTCAAGAGAGTCACCATTTTTTCCTCCAGCTCCTTCCTTTTTGCCTCTGACTTGGCGAGCTCATCTTTGGTTTTCTGGAACTCTGCTTTCATGGTTGCCATCTCCTTCTCAGTCTCCGCACTCTTGAGCAGGGGCTTGATCTTGAAGAAGAGTTTCATCCAGGGCCAGTGCTTGACGTTCATGAAGGCACGGACATTGTACTGGATGCAGAAAAGAGCTTCTCTGAAACAATATAGAAATACTAGTTTAGATTGATCTGTGAGAAAGAATGTTATTATTTACTACATGCAAACTCGTGTTCCTTTTATTATTTATGTATTTATTTATTTATCTTGGTACCAGGAACCGAATTTACAACCTTGTGCTTGCCAGGCTGGTGCTATGCCCCTGGGCTATATCCCCAGCCCTCCCATCCCTTTTAATGAATATCCTCACTTTATGATTTGTGATACATGAAATTTTTTATGTTGGAGCTAGAACTATTTACACACACATGCACACATGTGGGCACTCTCACACTCTTGTTTCCTTAGTGCAGGTGCTTTACTAATGTGAGTATTGTTCATAGTCAGCTCCTTTGTGTCCGCGGTCCCTGTCAGACTAACAGAGAAGGTGAATTTGGAGGGGGCACACTTCGAATGTACGAGCAGAACATGGCACTTTAAGATCACTCGATACATTACAGTAGTGGTGATTCGGGAGTGGTTGTGGTGATTGTTAGTTGATGGCGCTGCCTGGCTGTTGCCACACGGACATGAACTATGAAAGGGCACGAGTTGCTTCTTGAATTGCTTCATCTAATGCTGAGCATGTGATTTGTCATCTCATTCTTTAAGCTTCTCTGTTTTTGATCACCACTGAATTAGTCATTCTTTAATAAGCTTCTTTAGATACCATACTGGCTTTTCCAAATTCTTTCCAGTGCTTCTCTGTCTTATCTGTTCAATTAGATCATTAATATTTACAGGGCATTTAGCATGCATTGTACTCTAAATTGGTTTCATTTAAAGACAATTTTAAAATATTAATAAAAGATAGGCAATAGAGCAGCAAGGTTTTGTAGCAATGTTTATGTGTTTTCAAACTCATGAAAATGGAAATTCTGTCTATAGGTCAAATTTTTAAAAACTGTAAGTCTGGGAGGACAGATACCATGACACAAATCAGAACAGAGACCCATGGAAAAGCCTTGGTTACACTTGTAATGTAGACCTAGAAATGAGAAACATGAATGTGAAATGTGAGTGAGGAAAGGAAATGCAGCAGTGTTGTAGATAAGCCTGGTTAGGTTAATTACAGGAAGACAAAATGGAAATTTTGAATAGATAAATTTGGATGTGGGAATAGGATTTGTGCAACATGAGAAAAAGAGATAAGCAGCAAATTGTGTAGCCTGCCTGGAAAGGACTGTGTGGTTGAGGATGACAGATGAGGTGGGGAGTGGAGTGGCCTTGACAGTCCGTAAGGTGACTTGGATTTGTCATGGGGACCACGGGGAGCCAGCAGTTGAGATACAGCATGATGAAGCAGTGCTCTGCACACTGTTCCTACAGCGATGTATGACCTCGATGGAAAACGAGAAATTGGAGCCAGGAGAGAAGTTTTGGAGGGATTCCAGATGTGAGGAGTGAAGGAAGGCTGATGTGTTCTAGGGGTGAAAGGCACGCTTTAGCCACAAAATGAGAGAATCGATGAATGAAGAAGAAGGCTGATTGATAGCCAAGCGACATTATAATCCTGATATTCTATATAAGTTATTACCTCCTCTGCAGCATTTTCTGATATTCTACCCTCATTAGGAATCCTCTACAGACAGCTTGTGTTCTTGTTATAATCTGAGCCAGCTTTTCATCTCTCATTTCTTCCAGAAGACCCAGAAGGCCGGCTTTGAAGAAAACCTAGAGACAGGGAAAGTCACAGATCATTCTGATTCTGTGGGAGACAAAATTGACGGGAGGTAGTTGGACTAGGTGGAAATAAATACTGTTATACCTTGGTATGTCCAAATTTATATTGAGTGTGATCAATATCAATAGAGGCCAGAAGTTTTTCCGAAGCCTTCTTGCTGTCAATAAATTGTCCCTCTGGGATAGCACTTGCATTTAAAACCTTGTATCTGCTCAGTTAAGTGAGGAAAGAATGGTTAGGAAGATGTGATCACATATGTAAGTGACACCAAAAAGAAACAACAACAAAATTTGAGAGCAAAAGTACAAGTGGATAATCCAACTGTTCATTAAGATTAAAGCAATATAATTTTTTGTATTCCTCCTGTGTATTATTTTTCTAACCTATTAATAGTCTATCCTCTTACCATAAGATTGTATTATTCAACTTCTGAATTTTATAATATATATTAAGTAGGATACATGAAATATAACAAACAGAGGACAACAATTAAGGTTGTGAAATATTTACGGCACTTAGTGAAATGCAACAGGGAACTGACCTTTGCTTAAAATCCCCATATAAGATTCTGCTGGGGAAGCCTTTCCTGCAGATGCGGATGCCTTCCAGCACCCCGTTACACCGCAGCTGGTGCAGGACGAGCTCGTGCTCCATGGCGCCTGGAAATAGAAAAGAGAATTTAACTACTGGGCACTGTATTTTCAAGTCAATGCCTGTTCAGTACCCCAGGCTCTGTGTCTTACCAGGAGTCTTGGTTTCGTTGGGAATGATACACCGTACAAAGTGGGGGTGTGTGCTCCTCAGGTTGGTCATTAGTTTATTTAAATTTTCCTAGAAAACCAGATAAAAAGGACTTAATGAGAACTTTCTGTTTCATATTGCTTTCTTTTTGTAATCAGATGGAATGAACTGAGCCATTCTCTTAACTAGGCATACGAGGCTTCACTTGCTCTGTGTTTTGAAGGTCTCAAGATTCAGCCTTGCTAAATAATTAAAAGGCCAAGAAACACACACCTCCGAAGTATTCATTTATAACACCTTTGTTCTGTCTCATAACGGACTGCAAAGTGAGTAGCCCTGATACACAGGAAGTATTCTCAGCATGGAGCCAGAAGACGAAAGGCTGTGGCCTTGATCTGCCACTAATGAGCTGCCTGACTGTAAAATCCCCTTTGTTTCCTTGGGTTCATCTGAAAACAGTTGAGATCATTTCTAATGTCTCTTTCACCTCTTTCAGTGCTAATAATTTTCACAGTAGCTAGCAGTTTACAGTGGTAACCTGGGTTAGCAATTGCCCCAGTTTTTGCAGTTCCTTGCTCTGGTTTATTATTCCCTGGGACCTCTATCCTCTTGATTTTTGTTTGTTTTGTTTTGAAGAGCCTGAAATTGTGAGACTAAATAACCTTGTGGATCGTGGTTACCTTGTGGATCTACAGGCTCAGCACATGGAAGGGGCTGTTCCAGAAATAGAGTAATTGATTATGACAGAATATGTTTCATTCGGCCACAGGAAACTTACTTGTCAGTATTTCTCAATATTCCTTAGGTACACTCTTTTTGAAGGCAGATGTTTTTCACATCTGAGTTAACCATTAGGAAATAAAAATAAGTAAGGTCAATTTCTAAAATGAAAATAAGTAATGTGAATTTCTAAGACATGCACAAGGACAAGTTGATGAAACAAATCTACTTGGTGAGATAATGAAAGTTAGTGGTGATAAAAGTAAAAACAAGAATGATTTTTTTCTTTAGGTCAGAGGTCATGGGTCATATGTCATATCTGCATTTTAGTTTTGAAAAGAATGAAACCTAACCACACAAATTCTCATAAACTACTCATGAACTTCTCTTTGGGACAACCAGTTTCAAATAAGAAAATCACATCTTTTTTTAGTAAAATTATTATTCTTTTGATCTCAAGAGATTTTTTTTTACCTTAATCACCTACTTAATCACCAGGCTTGGCTAGACAGGATTTTCAGCTATTATAAAAAGAAAAACCCTCTTCAGAAGACAAAGATGTTTTTTGGTGAAATGATGCGCTAAAGAGTGTATCTCAGGCTCATTCTTAACAAAGAATTCAGGAACATTCTCAATGAGCAACATTAGAAGAATGAGAAAATTACCACAGGGACAGTTGTAAAGTTCAGTTAAACTTCCTTAAAACCAGCCTCACTATATAATAAGAATTTCCTAAGGACATTTTGGCATCCCTGAGTACATTAGACAGTCGTGGTAAGGAATACTGTTGGCTGATAATAGTGTAGGCTGTCCTGATGAGAGTGAATATTTGAGTGATTCCCATTGATATTCCATTCTTTCCTAATTTATTCTAAATCCTATAATTATAGTAATTTATAGAAACTAAGCAGATTTTTTCAATTTAAATTTGTACTTTACCCTGAAAAGGGCTGACACAGTCTGGAAAGAAGAGCCCTTCTTCTTAGCACCTTTCTTTGCACCGCTATCTGGGGTAAGAAGAAAACTGATCAGTCGGAGTAACATCCCTGCGACTGCAGTGTTACGTGCACATTCTGCGGGAACAGGTTTAATGTAGATTAAGGACACAGAAAATACCTGCTTCAGCGCTAGCATAAGTGGAAAACAGACTGGCCAGAGTCTTCATTGCTGACTTCTGGTATAATCCAACCACGGTCTCATTCAGGGGGTCCTTGTTCTTGTCCAGCCAGCCGGCAATGTTGTAGTCCACAGTGCCCGCGTAGTGAATCAGCGAGAAGTGGGCCTCCGCTCGGCCTTTGACCGCCTTGGGCTTCTGGAAGTTGGCGGACTTGCCCAGGTGCTGGTCGTACAGCTTGTTCTTGAAGGAGGTGTCCGTTGCCTTGGGGAACATGCACTCCTCCTCCAGGATGGAGAAGATGCCCAGTGGCTGAATTTGGGAAAGTAGATAATGATATCAACTTCACTTCTCACCGATGACATAGATGTGGTGGCTGTCATTCCACTGCATTATGAGCTTTCCCAATTAAATGCACATGTAAAGCAAACGAGAGCCACAGTTCAAAAAGTCCCTTTGTTATCCCTAGAGTGATTTCCATAATTCCTTCTCACATTCCTTCTGTAGCATTAGTTTCAATTAAAAGGATGGCTGGATATAGACTCCAAAGGTTAGCACAGCATTTGGGGCTGATTTGTTAAAATGTTTTGAATTATTCTACTCTTTTTCCTATTAAATGAATAAATTTGTTGTCAAAGTTTTTCTGTGTGTAATAAAGGACAATATAAGTACTCAATCCTTATTTAAAGTATTTTCTGTATTTAGTCTTCTTAAAAATAAATTATGCAGCAGCATGAAATATCTGACTTCTTGATTTTAGCAGATTAGCTTTCACAAAGCTGTATTGTCAGTGGATTAATTTTTATTTGGAAAAATATTTCTATCAGTATATCTTGAGTAAAAATATAGATAGATTAGAACTAGTAAGGAAGATTGTCTCAATTTTCAGTGTTGCTTTAATGTTGGGTTTAGTTTTCTGATTTTTTTTAAGATAGGGTCTTGCTCTGTAATTTGGGCTGTCCTTGATCTCACTATGTAACCCAGGATGGCCTCAAACTCATGGTGATCCTCCTGCCTCAGCCTCTTGAGTGCAGGGATTACAGGCATGTGCCACCACATCTGGAAATGTTGGGTTTGAGTCAGTATTAAAGTAACACTAGTTAGAATAAAATGAAGCCAACCACTTTCTAGTCCTTTTTATGTAAAAATTATAAAGAGGAAGTTATTTCTAATAGAAACTTCCCAATATCTTTAAGATCTCAAATTATTTGAGATTTACAGTGATACTTTCTAGAATTGCCAAAATATCTGTACCAGTCATCTTTACAACCTGACCTTTCCCTAGAAGTCAAACAAACCTTCTCAATGAGCTCGATGCAGGCAGCCAGGTCCATCCCGAAGTCAATGAACGTCCACTCGATGCCCTCTTTCTTGTACTCCTCCTGCTCCAGCACGAACATGTGGTGGTTGAAAAACTGCTGCAACTTCTCGTTGGTGAAGTTGATGCACAGCTGCTCCAGGCTGTTGAACTACTCAAAACAATAGAGATTCCCTACATTAAATAGCTTTTATTGCTGTAAATTTTCTTTTATAGAATAAAATTTGAAATAGAGTAATAAGATACGATTTAAACTTAATTGCTCTTCCTTCAAAATTCCCAAGAAAATATAATCATTATTGGCGTGAGCCTTTTTCATAAAATCTGAGTATTCTTTAGGAAGCTCTGAATTATACCAGTTTTGCAGAATCTACCTCCTTTCATCTCTTAGCTCTCTTGGGCAGGTGGTTAAAAACATAACCACAGTCCAGTGTGTTACAGTTTGAGGTTAAGGGTGAAAGGGAAAATAATTTTTGGGGAATCCTCTTTTCTTTTACCTCCTACCCTCCAATTCAAAATAAAGTTCACGTTTTCAAATTTGCTCTCACATTATTAAGGAAAGCTTATCTTAAAGGTGATGAATAAAGAGAAATGAATAGGCTAATTTCTATTCATTTGAAACATTGACAAATGCTTCTCCAATCTATGAAAATAGGGACCTGATGCACTATAGCAATTGAAGATCTGAGTCTTTGTAATACTTTATTCCCTCATTTTATTTATGAAAAATCCAGTATTCTGGAGGTAAAATAGTTTGTATAAGTTGAACTCGGAAGAACAGAGACTGTTATGTATGTCTAGGCACCTACCTTCGGGCTCTTTCTTCTGGATGACCCAAACACTGTAGGTTCCTACCTTGGCTTTGTCTTACATGCCTTTGGAATGGTTCACTAGTGTTTTGATTTCTCTGCTCTGCAGTTTCTTCATATGGAACAAGGATTAATATTAACCTACTCCTCCTGGGTTGTTTTGAAGATTAAATGAGGTAATCTTTTGAAGTCTGTAGCATAGAGCCAGTAATTCATCGACTGCTCCATAAGTGTGAAGTATTATTACCATTATTCTCTGTTACCTCCTTGATATTTTGTTTTAGGTGAAGTATTGAAGCAAACAATGTGGATGCCATGAATGCTAGTGAATATCTAGTATATCAAGGCCACATTTGCCTCTCTCTCACTTTTTAGTAATTTGAAGATAACTCACATCAAAGATCTCAAAGCCAGCGATGTCCAAGACCCCGATGAAGTACTGCCTGGGCTGCTTGGTGTCCAGCTGCTGGTTGATGCGGGCAACCATCCACAGGAACATCTTCTCGTAGACAGCCTTGGCCAGAGCGCCCACTGCGTTGTACACCTTCACAAATATAGTATTTTTTGTTCACGTTTTTAAAGACATGTCTCAAGGACATGTCTTGATGTGATTCATTGAAGTTGTGTACTTACCTGCTGCACAGTCTGACCTTTGGTGACATACTCATTGCCGACCTTGACCCTGGGGTAGCAGAGGGCTTTGAGCAGGTCAGCAGAGTTCAGACTCTGGAGATAGGCTGCCTTGTCAGCAACTGCAGACACACAAATTTTAAAAAATGTTGTTTAATGATGATGTATATCCACTTTAAATGGATCTACCCACTTTTCCTCCAATCGATTTTCTTTATTTAAATAAAAAACTTTGCCGGGTGTGGTGGCGCACGCCTTTAATCCCAGCACTCGGGAGGCTGAGGTAGGTGGAGCGTTGTGAGTTCGAGGCCGGCTTGGGCTACAACGCAAGCACAAGGCCGGCCTGAGCTACATAGTGCGACCCTGCCTCAAAAAACCAGGGCCGGGAGTTTGGCTCAGTGGCTTAAGTGCCTGTCTGGCAGGCAGGCGCGAGGTTGTGAGTTCAATCCCCGGTGCCACAAAAAAAATAAATAAATAAAAAACTTTAACGTGTTCTGTTCGAGGTTAAATGAGGCTCCACGTATATGAGAGCACATACTTGTCACTAAATATTTGAATTCTTATCTTAGTTTTCTCTCTCCCAATTTATCTGTAGGAGGGATTAATGTCTTTATCTGAAAATGTGGAGATTAACATTTACTGAGTGATCCTCTGTAAATGCTGTATTTCAGTTTCAAAAGTAACTTTTGAAAAGTTTAGAAGAGAAAGAACGTCAGACTGAGGTAGTCAGGAGAGGTTTTAAGAAGCAGATAACTGACTTTTCATGGTAGGCCATGTATGCTGCATGTTTTTTCCTTATGTCAAGTACACATATTTTTTGTTTGGTTTTTTGAGACAGGGTCTCACTCTGTAGTTTAGACTTCAACTCCCTGTGTAGCCCAGACTGGCCTCAAACTCGCAGCAATTCTTTTGCCTCAGCCTCATGAGTACTGGGATTACACTTATATACCTCCAATCCTTGCTTAAGTGCAAGATTTTTATTTGTCAAATTCTTTCGCATCTTACTTGTGCCTATATTTCTGACAGGTTTCTATATAAAAAGCACACATACACACACAGATGTTTCTGGGGCAACTTTTACCTTGCCCTGTGTTTTGGCAGATCGTTGCCAGCTACTGGGTTCTCCTAGCCCATGTCAATATGCAGTTGTCTTACGTACAGACCCTCTGTGGCCGCGGCGAAGTGGGAGAGCTGTCCCATCTCACTCCACCTGCTATTATCTTGCCGCAGGTTTTGCGTGGTGTGCCGTGTTGTGGTGTATGTGTGCGTGTGGTCGTGGGGACCCATGGGATCACATTTCGGCTGGGGAGGAGTGAGGAAGGTGGACGTAGGAAGGGAGTGGTGAGGAAACCACACCGTGTGTACAAATGTGCCCTTCAGATTTCAGCTACAGAGGAGATGCAGTGTAGTGTAGGGTTAAAGACATTTTTTACTGTATTTTCTGATTTGAACTCAGATGGAGATTTGTTTGTTACCTTCCGTGCCGTCTGGTTCGGCCTGCTCCTCACGTTGCTTTTGCTTGAACTTCATATTCCCGTAATGCATCACAGCCCCCGTGAGTTTATAGATGGACACTTTCTCCTCAGCAGAGAAGCCCAGGATGTCAATGGCACTCTACCGGGGAAGATGAGAGGACACAGGCTAAGGCAAAGATATCGCTTACTTATTAATAGTGCAGACTAAGGCAGTCACGCCTATAGTGTAGTGGTTTGCTATTATTCCCATACACAATGGATTTCTTTAAAACTGTGCTTGTAAGTGCATGCATATGTGTGTGTGTGCGTGAGAGAAAGAGAAGCGAGAGCAAGAGTGAAAGCGAGAGTGAGCAAGAGAGAGAGAGAGAGAGAGAGACAGAGAGACAGAGAGACAGAGAGAAAGAGAGAGAGAGAGAGGCTTACATCAGTAGCCATCAGCTCTTCTTGGTCATCAATACTGGGGACTGTGATCTCTCCTTGACTGATGAAGGCATAGTCATATGGGTTGGTGGTGATCAGAAGCATTTCTGGATACATAGAATTTAGGGCATACATTTTTCATCAGGAATTGTTAATAAAATATTAATTTCCATCAATGGATTTAAATTCTTACCAATTAGATCTGGTTTCTTATTGGAAGTGATCTGATAAAAAATATGGTAGCTTCTTTCCGCCTTTAGCTGGAAAGTGACTCTAGACTTTTCTAGAAG
>RJWM01044897.1:0-13046 GCA_004363535.1 Dasyprocta punctata | reverse complement strand
CATAAGACCAGATCAATCCTACATGTCTTTACCTGTCAATCTGAACAGTCCCCTTAAAGGTAACAATATACAATGTTGCAACCACTGTAAAATTCCAACCATCTACAGTACTAAACCTACAATTTTACAGTATCGGATATGTTGTTGTTGTTTGCTGATCTCTTTAGTTTTTTGTTTCTTTTATGTATGACCATACTTTCATGCTTTATTGGTTTCACTCTGAACTATTTCGCTTGGTTATATTAGATCTGATGTTATGGGTAGTTATTTCAATGATAACAAGAGGTATTCTAAGGGGAAAAGAAGGAAGGAAGAGATAAGGAAAAAGACATAAATTTATAAATATGCATAAATAAGACAGTTAAAAAAAACCATATTGCTAAATACAATAGCTATTGAAAAAGAAAAGTTAATATACCTGAATTGATGAATCTTACATGTCTATATCTGTCAATATCCCCAACCCCTAGGAAGGTAACGATATGCAATATTGTAACTACTGCCAAAATTCAACCACCTCAGTGTGTAAACCTACAATGTTATCGTATCAGATCTGTTGTTGTTGTTTGTCTGTCTTTTTTGACTTTTATTTCTAGCTTCTGTATTTATTTTCTCTTAAATAAAAAAAATAAAATAAAATAAAATAAAATAAAATAAAATAAAAAAAAGAAAGCAGATTCTTAAAATGAGGGTTCTAAGGAATTTAGTGGATATCTCTCAAAGTCATGATCTGTTTAACTTGCCTATTTATTTTTTTTTACCACATAATACACTTATATATAAAATTTAAATTTCAGACACACTAGTAAGACTCTTATTCCTTGAACCATTTCCTCTTAGAAGTCAACATGTATTAGAGCTAATATAAGTTTCCAGTAGTATCACAGTTAATTTTAGAATTTAGTGTTATGTTATCCTTGTCCTTTCCTCTTATACCTTGTTCTGTAAAGAGACTGTCATTTGCTCTGACAGTTTAAAAGACTTCTGACTAGTTAGTTTCTCCAATTCTCAGCACTGTAGTTGTTAGCTTATGTAAAACATTACCAAAATAGACTTATTAGTGCTTCCAGGAACTTCTAAAAACAGTATTAGGGGAAAGGAAAAAAAAAAAAAACACTTCAGAAAGATTTCTGGAAAATCGGGTGGGGAAAAATAAAATGATAATATGCATCTATATTCATATACACAGGTTAAAATCCAAGTCAAAACAAAACTGATGGAGCAAACCTTCCTTTCTCAATAAATGAGAGGAGGTGGGCAAACAGATTTATAACCCTAGGAAATCATGCTTTAAAATTTGTCATGAACATACACAGAGAGAGAAAAGACAACAGTTTTCACTAAACCAAAACCAAATACTCATAAGGGACAACCCCAAGTAAGTTCTTCTTGCACAAGAATATATGTTAATATAGTCACCCATTTGAAAAAAACAAGTTAGCCAAATCCCTAAACCAATAGGACAGTACCATAGGTAGGTTAATTCTGCATTTATTAATAGCTACTCACAAATCCCTCTCAATTTGGTCTTCTGTCCACAAAATTAGTAGCCATGAAGCAGGAGCTGTTCATGCTGGAAAAATCATTGAACAAGTGCTAATACCTTCTTCCTGAATATTCAGATACTGGCCAAATCTAAGATTAAAAATAGAAAAGCAGTTATGGAACTTTTGAGAAGCATACTAACCTGCCACCAATTTGGATCTTCTCTGTTTACAATCTGAAGAATTTCTCCTTTGGAAAATTTCAGTCCTGCTTCTTTGCAGGGAATCAGGTTATCATTGTATGGATTATAATCAAAATGACACTTCACAAATACCTAAAACACACAGCACAATGAAAAATACTACAGATGTATCATCTGCCACTGGATTTTTTAAATCCTTTTCAAACTACTGTGATTTAATTGTAACTGACAAGTGTTTACTATTTCTGATAAGTAACTTCTCTAATAAAATAAGTTATTAAAAATTAATAGAATGCATCAGAACAAAAACAAATACTATATTAAAAGTTTCTATATTTTAACTTATAGTTGTAAGTCAACAGTTTGACAATCATTCTATTCCACCATTTTCCACTTGATTATCTAACTACCACCACATAACTTTTAATGTAAGTAAATGTTATTTCCCAATTAACATCTTGAAATAATAAATTCAGCTGCTTTAAGGCATATATTTTAAATATTTTAGGACTCACTTTGTGAAGGGGCTCTGAAACCAAAATTAACACAAATACTGGTGAGGTCAGATATAAAATATATTTGGAAACCTTAAAAAACTTAAAAACTCAACTTTCTGTTTATTTTTTCTTTTTTTTTCTGTTTTTGGAGCTAGGCTCTTGCTATGCAGTTCAGGCTGGCCTCAAACTCATTGTGATCCTCCTGCCTCAGCCTTGTGAGTGCTGAAATTAGAGGTGTGTACCACCAAACCCCACTAAAAACTCAACTTTAATCTCTCATAAGCTTTTTAAGGCAGATTTACATTGGCCAAAATAGTAAGAAAATGGTTTTTGGAAATTATTTTACTCTGATTTATACAACTAGGTAATCACTATTAAATATACTTAAGTCTTTCAGTTTTTTCCAATTTAAACTCATTTAAATATGTACATTTCTTTTACATTTGCTTTATTAATAAATGTCAGTTACTGCTCTTGATTAAGGTTTCTAATTTTATTAACTTCTATTTGAATTCTAATTAAACATATTGCATAAACACTTTGAGACTTGATGGTAAGTTCAGATCAACTGTTTTCTTAAAATATGCTTGTTTCATACATATTTACAGAAATTCAAATTTTATATTCTAAATAGCCTCAGTATCGATCAACCAATAAACCTTAAGAAGCAGGAAAGCACACAGTCAAAAATACTAATGTATTTTTCAATTTATCATACTTCTAAACTCTAACCAAACAAGAAATTCAAATAGTACAAGTAGACATTAGTGTGGTAAAAACTAATAGGACCGATACATACTAAAATAATTACAAATAAGGCTATGGCAAAGTTTTAGTTATTTACAATTAGATGATTTTGATAGAAAGCATTAACAACATTTTCAATAACTTTAAAAACGCTAAAAATCAATGCTTAAAACACTCTCAGTAGGACAATAATTTTTTTCCTGATATACAATTTTTTAAGTATCTAAAAGCAAGCATTCGAAGACTATTAGGATGGCTAAAATGTGACAGCTGGCTAGCTTGACAATGGCATGCTGCTCAATGTTTTGGCAATGGAAAAAATAAAAAACAAATGTAACCAACGTAAATTTAACTGACTAATAAGAAAAACAATACCAGAGAATATTCTGGAATAACATCATACCTGACGGATGTGTGCTGGAAGCCTCTCCATATTGATGCAACTCTAAAAATATATTTTCAATTGCATAAATAAAACCAGACTTCCAATTTATATATACTAAGTTAAAATATAAACAAACTACTGGTCTATTTTATTACTTCATTCATTTGGTATAGAAACTACCTCTGCTAATTACTTGCTCACAAGTTGTATAATGCCTGACAACTATACATTATATAAGCAAAGGAGGCATTTGCAATGAAGCAGAGAAAAGGTTTTATTATGTAAAGTTACAAAAAAAAAAAAACAAAACAAAAACAAAACTCCATGTTCTTTATTTCTCAAGAAAGGTGCAATGAATGAAGAACTATATCATGTCACATAGGCGCAACTATTCTTATGTTTGGGACAGAATACATTTTGTAACCATAAAGTTATAAATTTAGTATAAATTTCAAATATTCTCTCCCCACTTTCCCCAAATTATTCTAGAAATTTTCATTTTTTATGCAATACAAACTACACCTCTCAAATAAAAAAGATTTCTAGAAGCTCTTTTTTATTTATTCAACTAATTTTGCAATATTACACTAATGCTAAAAAACTCAGATTAACATGTCTTATTTTTGTAAAATTTGCCTGAAAAATCAATTAACCCAACCTTTGATCTAAGTATTTTGTAATGATTTTAAAATCATTAAAGACCTGATAAAACTTAGCATAATTACATTTTATTAAATATATCTTAAAATGTGTCACTTCTACAGTACAAATGTTAATTGTTTATTCATTAAAGTTACCTGAACATCATCTACTAACATCTCTTAATTTCATATTACTAAAAGAATTGCATGACCAAAAAAGTAGATAGCAAAAGGGAGATACAAACAGCTTTTAAACAGAGATTTTTCAATCTGATTTATAGAAGAAATAAAAATCAGAACGACAGCACATTAAGATAACATTTTTTCCTATCTGATTAACGGAAATTCAAACATTTGATACATTCTGTAGATACAACTATGGGTTAGTTAGGCATTTTTCTAAAAAAGCTTGTGAAAGAAAGGTTTAATTCCCTTAGGAGGACAATTTGGTAATAGCTATCAAGATTACAACTGCACAAACCCTGTGACCTAATAATCAACTTCTGGGAATGGATTAAAATGTTGTATGACTCAGATGCAAGCAAAATAACTTGTGTAAAAGACTAATAGATACTGAATTATTCCTAATAGCAAATGATTAGAAGGAACCTAACTTTAACAACTGGGAATTGGTTAAACATCTGATGATAACAGAACACTACACTGCTGCTAAAAAGTGTGTGTGTGTAGAGGCAATCTAGGTAGCACTAAGAAAAAACCTTTAAGATACACTGTTAAGTTAAAAAGAATAAGGTTCAAAATAGCATGTAAAATTTTTACAAAAAAGTGGTAGAAGGAGAATGACAGTATTTGATCTTTATTTGCTTGCATGTAAATAAAGAAACTCTGGGATGATAAACTAATAGCCTAATTTTTTACTGGGGCAGTGGGGATTAGGTTGGTAGTGGAAAAGGATCAGGGGAGACAACTGAATACATACTTATTTTTTAAATGTCTGAACTATGGGAATGAGTCATTTATTCAAAAATTAATAGAACAAGGACCATCTAAGCTGAAACATCTTAAAAAACCATAAAAACATGAAACAGTGTTTCTCAAGATGCTGAAAACCAGGCAAGGAAGATAAGGATCTCCAACAGAGGGAAACAAGATAAAGTACACAATTGCTGCACCTAAGAGAATCTGGTTGAAGTCTGATGTTATCTCCTAGTTGAGGAGATAGCTGGGAGATCAGGGAGAACAAGGTAGTAACAATATTTGGCACAGAGTATCAGTGAGAAAAGTCACACAGAGTGGGGCTGGAGAACCACCATGACTTCTAATCTTCAACTAAGCGTGATGAATGCACCTGCATCAAGAAGCTACCCAGTGGCTATTTCCTCACCGATGGGAAAGAATCACTTGAAGGCATTATAGAGAACACAATCAGGTCATCACATAGGGTCAAGAATAGTTTTTGTTCTTATCAGGCTGAGTGAAAAAAATATCTCTTAATTCACAACAGGGGGGTATACACCTTAGAATTACCCTGTAGATGCCTCTATCAAAACATAACAAGCAAGAGATCAAAGGATCAATTTATTCCCAAATAACATAACTGCACCCTAGGGAAAAGCTTAAGATTATTTCTAATACAAAAATATTTACTATTCAACAAGTTAAAATTTATGATGTCTGGCAACCAATAAAAATGAATAAGCATGAAACTACAACCTAGAACGAGAGAGAAAAGTCAATTAAGAGTGATCACGGAATGACAACTATGATAGAATCAGCAAACAATGCCAGCACAATAGTTATTTTAATTTTACATACTATATTCATATGTTCAAGAAACTATAGCAGTGGTAGTGAACCCATGGCACATGTGCTGCAGTGGGATGTTTGTGTCACTGAAAGCTCTAGAAGGTTTGCCATCACTGAACTAGAGTATGGATTGGGTATAAACACACAGGATATAAATAAGACTCAATTTGAAATTAGAGCTGAAACCAAAATGTCTGAGATGAAAAAAAAATAGACATGATTAACAGAAGATCGTAGAAGAAAGATTAATAAACTTGAATACAGTGTGATAGATGGTGAACAAAGTGATCATAGTTGTAAGAAGTCCTCTATGGTAATAGCTCAGGTGATGAGGAAGTTTTTTTTTTGAAATTTTTAATGTATGAACTTGGTCTACTTGGTTAAACACATACACACTTTGAGATCAGCAACGAGACTAGAAAATATGTTTTGTTATAAAAATCTTTGAGGGACAATTTATGCTATTTGGTAAACATTCATGTGGGAGCCACAAACAGTTTCAGCTAGTGAAATAAAAAATTATTAAAAGGAATCTATTAATTTAGGCTAGTCAAAGTTAAACTAATCATAATTCTTAAACTTATATCACAATTGAAACATTTATCCAAAGACTACACTTATTTAGTTTTAATAATAAACAATAATGAACTTCCCACCTAAATAAAGGCTAGAGACTTGTCTAGCTCTCCTGCCCTTATTTCATTTAATTTCATCATTATACCTTGCTCAACTGAGGTAACCTTAATCCTGAATCTTGCATTTATGAAACCCTTGCTTTTCCTTCTATGTACAGACTTAAATGAATCTACTGCACTCTTTAAAAATATGTACTTAAGCATGAAAAACAGTATGCTACACACAAGCAATCTTTTGGGATTTACATGGCTGTCAACATGCTTCCAGCTGTATGTAAGAATCACTAAAAATTACTGTCTTAGATACACCTAAGCATTCAACTCAAAGAGCTGTCACTAACCTTTTTTTTCCCCAAAGTAGTTTTACTAATTTTCACTGCCATCAGCATTGTAGACAATATACAGTATATTTGCATCTACAACCAAATGATAGGTAAAAAATGGTATTGTAGATTGTGACTTTCAGTATAGTTTCTTTCCAAGGTCTGCTTTTAGTTGTGGGGTTTTTTAGTTCTTAGTTTTTTTTGTTTTTTGGTTGGTTTTTGTGTTCCCTCTGGAAAGTGCTTTCTTCTTTTTACTTTTATTAGTACATGATTGCAGTACATAATGATTACATTCATTGTAGAGAACTGTTACACATATATAATGCATTTTGAATCTTTTTTCCCTTTCCCTCATTCTCCTTTATTTTGCTAGCATCAGATTAACTTATTTATATGACTTTATAAAGTCAATTATCATATATACAGATTAAAAATAAAACAAAAGTCAAGAAACATATAAAAATGTAAGACAATTGCACTAAGTCAAGGTATACTTTTAGATATATTATCCATGCTGGATTATAATAACTTTTTTCTTTTTTTCTATTATCTGTCTTCCAATGTCATCATCACCATATATGTGCATATGTAAGATATATATGTGTTTCTCATACAAAAGGAAATTGTGATATTTAAGCTTGTGTCTCTGAGTTACTTCATTTAACTT
The DNA here is from genome assembly GCA_004363535.1 of Dasyprocta punctata. Taxonomy (NCBI): domain Eukaryota; kingdom Metazoa; phylum Chordata; class Mammalia; order Rodentia; family Dasyproctidae; genus Dasyprocta; species Dasyprocta punctata. The sequence continues at coordinate 5,697 of RJWM01044897.1, read as the reverse complement.
TATGGTTTTGGGTGTAGAATGAAAGAGGAACATAATTTTATTATTATTATTATTATTATTATTATTATTTGGTACAGGGGAACAAACTCACAACCTTGTGCTTCCCAGGCAGGCGCTTGGGCTGCGGAGCTATATTCCCAGCCCCAAGGAACACAATTTTAAATATTGTCCTTGTGAGCAAACAATCTCTGCATATTCCTCAAGTAACTTCTCCTATTCTACTGAAAGGCATTCCTTTTTCAGATGCCAAAGTAATATACGTGTGTAGGTCTCTTTCTGAGTTCTCTATTCCAATGATCATGGAGTATCTATTTCAATGCCAGTGCCACAATATCTAAATTTCTGCATAACAATAATAGGCCTCTGTTTCTGAGTTTGTAACTCAAAAGTGTCTTGGTAATTCATCCTATCAAAGGACACAAAAAATACTGCTGTAATTTTGATTGGAATTTCATTGACTCATAATTCTTTTGTGTAGAGAGCTTAAATTCTTTGTTAGATTTATACCTAGACAGACGTGATATTCTCTGACTGCAGTATAAATGTCTAAGTTATGTTTCTGGATGTTTGCTATGACACAAAACTGCAAATGACTGCCATATATTAATCTTATTTTCAATTACTTTATTAAACTATCATTGCTAAACTTGTAGTTTGGGGGGTTTCTATGCCAAAAATCATATTATTTATAAATAAATTTTGTATCTTTTTTCCAAGTCTTTTATGTCTGTACTTTCTGTCATACTGTGCTTATGCAGCCTTTAAGAAAATGCTGACTTTAAGTGCTGCTAGTGAACCTCCTACTCCATTTGTATTTTTCAAATTTAATTTTATTTATTTGGTTTTTTATTTATTTTACTTTATTTTTTAGGTTTTATGCAGTTCAGGTTGGCTTTGAACTCACTTTATAGCCGAGGCTGGCCTCCAATTTACAATTTACAGCAATCCTCCTGCCTCAGTCTTCCAAGTGTTGGGATTACAGGCGTGCACCTCCACATCGGGCTTTTTTTTTTTTTAATAGGCGAAAACTTTAATCTTTGTTTTAAACTTTACTTTTTGCTTTCTCTGGCTTTAATAAACAGCAAATAAGTAACTGAGTATAAGCAATAATTAAAAAGCAGCAGGGTCCTAGAGCCTTAACATTTAAAATATTACAGATCTACACTTCATCATATCCTAACCAAACGTTTAAATGCAGTCAAAATTTATCAAATCTTTTAAAGAAGTTGAATAGATTCATTTTGCTTCATTGCTAGAGGCTTCATCAAAATTCTGAACAAGATCACCATTCTCCTCCGTAACAAGTGGTGTTTTTACGTCTAGCTTCTGCCAATGTCCTGAAGTCCGTTAGTGCCAAGTTGGTTTAAGATCCTGGGTGACATACTTGTCAGTTGCTTTGTCTCAGCATGGTTGGGAATGGTGAAAGTATTTGTTGCCAGAGATGTCTGAACACTAGTATTATTAAAGTCGATCAATTCTGTGGTATGCAATCTTTAACATCAGGGATACTGTGCATTCCTTTTTTTAAAAAACATACCACATGGTACATGTTTATAGTATATAATGTTTACATTGCTTATGGGGAACTGGGATATGTACATAACAAATCATAATTCCATTTTTTCATCCTCTTGCCCTCTGTTCCTAATTTTGTAAAGGAGAACTGGGAATTTTTATTGTAACAGAGATTGCTAGTTTATATCATTTGAGAGTAATTTCTTTTTACCACTGTACAACTGTGTCTGATATTTGGCAAGTTTCTCTCAGTTTATTGTAGGTTCTTTCATTTTGTTGGAAATGGGACTTCATGAGGAGCTAGAGTTGGCATTAAAGAGGTCTCAGGCAGACTAGCTGAAAGTTCAGTTTTTGATTTTAAAGGGAAAGCTTCTAACAACTACTAAGGAAAGCCCCTTTTTTTTTTTTTTTTTTGGTAGATAAAATAGATTCTTCTCCTGTTCCTACGTTAGTAATCTTTAAAAAAAACATGAATAGGTACTGAATTTTATCAAGTTGTCTACTGAAGTTATTTCTTTTTAATACATTAATATCTTTAGATATATGTATGGATTTTCTACTATGAAGCTATGCTAGCATTCTTATAATAAATACAACTTGGATATGTTCTAGTATCTTTTTTATACATGACTAAATTTGACTTGTTAATATTTTGTTGAGAATTTTTTCATGCACTGTATACATATCTTTGAATGAAATGAAACTGTACTTTCTTCTATAATGCTTTTGGTGCTCCTACTGGTCTTAAAGAATAAAAAGGAATGCCTATCAATTTACCTTAATGAACAAGCAGAATTACAAATAACCTCTGGAAACCTAACCTATGTAAGTTAAAGAACTTCAGAATTGACTACAACTTTTAACTTATACTTGTTCTCAAATTTAAAAAATACGTATTTTTGTGTCTCATAAAATACCTTTCAGTCAGTCAATACTTCAAACAGTTTTGTCAAAGATGACCTACTGACATGCTTTGAAAAACATCCCCCTGGCAGATAGAACTCCTAGTTTCCATCTGCTCTCACAGCAATCTGGAGGCACAACTATGACAGGCTCCAGAGTACAAACATCTCCACCTTTTCACGGGGGATATGCACCCTATAATACAATTTTTTTACATCTATAACACAATGTTTTTACATCTTAACAAAGCACTGAATGTACAGTGCAGTCATTAACTTTTGCTGTTTGGGGGGAGACAGCAAAACTAGCACTAATTTCCTTTTCTTCACCATTTCACAAGTAGATCTATTGTTACCGTAGATCTTAGCAACTTCAGCATAATATTCTTTTGCTTTTGCTTTTTTATTAACTTGAGATCTTAAAGGAATCATTTTATAGTTTCCAAATTGGCCCATCTAAATTGCCAGCCTCATTCCTCTTGTGTTTTGGCGTCAGTCATTATTAAGTAAACTGGGGTTAAACACAAGCACTAAGACACTATGGTAGTCAGTCTTACGACTGAGATAGCTACTAAGTGACTGACAGATAGTGTATAGAGGGTGAGGTGGGTATTCTGGACAAAGGGATAAACATGTGTGGAACTGAGCAGGGTGGCACAATATTTTATCACACTACTGAGAATGGTGGGCAATTATAATTTATGAGTTACTGATTTCAGGAAGTTTCCACTGAATATTTTCAGATTTTGGTTGACCATGGATAACAAACTGCAGAAAGCAAAAGTGTAATGCAGTGGGGATTCCTATACTGCATAATGGAACTACTAGTGAAAGTGCTGAAGAAGATAAATGCTCTTTCTCACAGTACCTCTGACTAGGATGTACATAGGTGCTTAGTTTCCAGGCCAATCTTGGTATATACTTACTGTTTTAACACAATGAATAATAGCTCTCCTATTCATTAAAAAAAAAATCTCAGTTTGGATATGTGTTAGCCCTCCTTTGGGAGCATTTATATCATAGTATCTTTTTTTTTAATGACAGGATAGGGTTGACACAACTTGTAAGACTTATATGACTTCTTTCCCCCATGCTAATCCATTTCCCAAGCTCTAAAGGATAAATGAAAATCAGAATTTAAGGACGTTTAAAGAGGGGGAAATGTTTATGCTTAAGCCCAGGCTAAATATCCATGCATTTCATGTCATTCATAATTTACTAGACATAAAACCTACATAAGAATCTAACATTATCAAAATTTGTTTTGCTTATAAAGTTATTACAGCTATGGCGAACTGTAAGAATTCTGGAGTGTGAATCATAGAAAGAAAAAAGAATTTCTATCACAACATATAATGAAAATAATAAATCTTTTATTTTCCAATTTAGATCCAAGATAGGTCTCCTATTGTCACAAATGGACATGTGCCAACTAAGGAATAAAAGTTCCTTAGAAGGTACTAGTTATATGTAAGGCCTAGTTCCAATATCTTTTTTTTTTATGATTGTTTTCCTCAAAACAAAGTTCTCTACCTTTATTTCAACCAGTTCATTACAAATCTATTTATTTTCAGAAGTCCAATTTTCATACTAAAATTCATGAATAAGTAGTTTACCCTATCTTCCAAAGAAGAGTTTAAAATAAGCATCTGATAAGCATTATTTCAAAGGGTTGTATAGGAAATACAAAAGCTAAGCTTTTAGACTCTTATACTAACCATATGAAAATAAAATATACTGGCAGTACCTTAGGCATGAAAACTTACAATTTTGTTCAAACATTAAAGAGTAAATTATTGGATTTAACCTGAACATGAGAGGCATCAATCTAAAAGAACAGGTGGATATTTATTTGTTATCTAAGTTTGAAAACCCTTTTCTTCAGTTTCAATACTATGATGAGTTCCAATTCTTCCTCTGCAATTCCTTTCTTTTTCTTTCTTTATAATTCTACCATCAGTTTGCTACCTTGTCATCACCATCACAGCAATAACAGCCACTTGTGGACATTGATGGTCTCTATTAGTCCCTTGTTCAGTTATTTATTTTACCTAACATACAAATGTGTCCAAATTAATTGCCCAAGATTTTCTTCAATATGTATCCATCCTTCTTTCTAGCTTCATTCTTCAATTAGCCTATCACATGAATACTAACAAGAAGCAGATCTAAACCATATTCTCTCAAAGACCCTAATACAAAGATCATGGATGCTTAAAATGTTTACAAGATTAATAATTAAAAGGTTCTATGATTTTTCTGTTACCTAGCTATAGGCTACTGTAATGACAGAGTTTCATCATATTCACATAGAAATGTCCTTACTATTTCCTTAATGATACAATAAGTGTTAATTACATTAAAAATGACAAAATAAATCAGTTCAGAACAATTAAATCAGACATTTGAATTTCTCTATTCTTTAGCAAAATAGTAGCAGCCTCTGGTTATATCCAACAGAGTGATTAGAGAAAAAAACAACAGCCTTAATTTAATCAAAATTTTATTACTAACCTGTTGAGGAGTAATGGTATCTCTATAGCTTGGCAAGATTTTTAGAGTGACACTTCCACTAATATTTTTCAGCAATTCTTGTAATTCCTTTGGATTGTTTCCAACCTCATGGCCATTGACTTCTTTAATGATATCGCCAACATGAAGCAGACCTTGTCGGTCTATCATTCCTCCATGAAGGATTCGGGCAATTACCAGATCATTATTTTCAACCCTAAATGTTACACCCTATAGGAAACAATTATTACTTATTTTATTAAGAAGAAACATATAAATATTCATGAATATATAATAAAATATTCTAAAACTAAGTAAGGGGATTGTTTTTACTTTTCTCAAGTTCTTTTCTATCCTAGTACTTTAATCCTTTTAAATTAAGTGCAGCTGTGACAACATATAAAACTCCATCAAAATTGGCTTTCACAGTAAGATGAACGCTGAAAAGAAACACACTATTATCTGGTCTATACTCCGTAGGATAAAAGGAAGCTCAAGGAAGCAAACCAAGGTATTTGTTCATTTTGATAGACTTTTATTTAGCTTTCCCTCTTACCATTTCACTTTCCTTATGACCCACAAATACGTAATTTTAGCAGGAGACAGCAACCTTCACTACTTCTAGGGCCCTACCATGGCTTCAATTTTTAGTATAATTTTCTTATGTGTTTTGATTTCACCATTGGTAAGCAACTTAAATTGTTTTTTAAAAGATTAGAAGAAATGGAGCAATAATCTTTTGAGGGTTTCTTTTTCTTTCTTTCTTCTT
>RJWM01044896.1:0-13051 GCA_004363535.1 Dasyprocta punctata | reverse complement strand
TTCATCATCCTGCTTTTGATCTAGTTTCAGAATTTGTTATGAGAAAGACTGCTTTGAAGAAAGATGGCAAACTACTCCTGAAGTGTTGCTGTTATAATATGTGTCATAATTACCACTTAAAGTATACCTCCAATTCAATATTTGAAAAGTGTTACACCAGTGTAGGAGGGGTTGGTAAGGAAACAAAATATAACACAATTTTAAAAAGTCATTTACTCATCTAACTGTTTAATTTATATAGTGCCAAATATCCTAACTCCACTAATAAACTAATTTGTTATCAAAAATCCAAATTCACTAGCAGAGGACTGTTTTTGCTTTCTCTTCAAGCAGTGATTTGTCTTTGTGTAAATTTAAGGAGAAAGTTAACAATTAGGGATGAAGGCCATAAAAGTTTCTGTCTAATTTTCAGTTGAGTAAGATGAAGTAATAGGGCTGTGGCAGTATCTGCTAGTGAAATACCCCTGAGGTCTAATTAGCCACAGCTAAGAAAGTTTAGAATTTGTCTATAAACAGGGTATGTGGCAGTGGTAAGGCACCAGAGAAAGGATCCTCCAGTGGCGCCATTTACAAATCACACATGACTTATTGTATCGGGGACCTAGCCTAGATCCCCAATCTCCCAACCAAGTGTATGGTGAAGGCTTAAAATAAATGAGGCAGGTGGTATAATTTTAGGGCTTCAGGAGGATCAAAATCCTTCTGCAGTTTGAGACTCTGAGGGCTGAAACAAGAAATGTCTCTGGGCAGCCCATATTTATTTTTTCAGTCAAGAAAGGGATTAGAGTGGAAAACAGGAAACTCAGTAAGCTCTTGGGAGTGGTCCAAAGACTTTTCTAAGTGTCAGATTATGTTAATTTCAGAGAAGTATCTTGACCTTCAGTATAAACCTGAGATGACTCACAAAGGCATAGATGATCTTACACTAAGAAGAGTCAATGGAAAATCTCAGATGGGTACCAATAATCCTAATCCTTTGTTTCATCCCACAGGAAAATATGCAAAACTGGACACTGCGAAATAGTGGTCCCCAACATTACTGGAACTGAGCTGCTTGGCATATTTAATCTTATAACTTTCATTTATTTCTTCATACACTAACAGCTGTCTGGGACCCTGACCACAAAGCTATGTCAGACAAGTTGATAGATGAGGTATTTTTAAAGGAAATCACGCAGACAGAATCTCAGTGTTAAATGAAACTGAAAAATCATACAATTGCCCCCATTGCCACAGACCTAGGCTTCACTCTTTCTTCAGCAAGTTGAGCTCTGAGAATGGAAAAATCAATAATAATCTCATAAATTTAGAAGTAAAAGTATTTTAAGGTGTTTTGTTTACAATTGAAATACATTTAAACTAGAGTCATACTCCATATTAAAAATTTGCATTCCCAAATTTTCCCATTTAATATTGGAACAAAATAATTTTCTATGATACTACAAAGTTTGAAAATATCTCTGTTAAATTTAAGCAGTCATCGTAAACTCCCTGAAATCCCATGGCTCTGAAAGGTGGCACAAAGCCCTCTCCACCCGTAGCTCTCACTTCATGGTTGTCCTCCTCTTTTTTGTTCCTTGCATATTCACTTGCATGTGTATTAAGGCTACCTACCCCATAGACAAGTTGGTGACTGTGTTATTTACAACCTTCACTCCTATGTTGAATCCTCTAATTTACACAGTGAGAAAAACAGAGGTGAAAAGTACCATGAGATAAAGTCAAAATAGATCAAAGATCTGAATATAAAAACAGAGACACTAAACTTACTAGAAGACAGAGTAGGTAAAAATCTCGATGACATAGGAGTAGGCAGAGAGTGCATGAACAAAAATCAAATTGCACGAATCCCAGAATCAACAACTGGGATCTCATCCTACTAAAAAGTTTTTGCATGTCAAAGGAAATCTCCAACAGAGTGAAAAGAAAACCCACGAATTGGGAAAATATCTTAGCCAATTGTCCATCAGACAAAGCACTTCTATCTAAAACATATAAAGAATTAAAAGAAATCAGGCCCCTAAAATTCAAGGATCCAATCCAAAAATGGGCATCTGAGATGAATACACACTTCTCAGAGAAAGAAATACAAATGACAAATAAATATATGAAAAAATGTTCAACATCAATGGTCATTTGGGAAATGCAAATTAAAACAATGCTGAGATTCCATCTCACTCCAGAAAGAATGGCCAAGATTAAAAAATCAAGCAACAACAAATGCTGGAGGGGCTGCGGGGAAAAAGGAACCCTTCTCCACTGTTGGTGGGCGTGTAGACTGGTGCAACCATTGTGTAAAACAGTGTGGAGATTCCTCAAGAAGCTAGGATTAGAGATCCCATTCAACCCAGCTATCCCACTTCTGGGCATTTTCCTAGAAGAACTGAAAACATCATACCACAGAGATATCTGTGCACCAATGTTTATAGCAACCCAATTTGTAATAGCCAGATCTTGGAAACAACCCAAGTGCCCATGAATCAAAGACTGGATAAAAAAGATGTGGTACTTTTATACAATGGAGTACTACTCAGCTATTAAGAAAGATTGCATTGAGACTTTTCTAAGTAAATAGTCACGACTTGAGACCATACTCGTGAGATAAATCAAACCCACATGTGTAAATACCGTATTGTCTCCCTAACGTAAGAAATGAAAAAAGTATAAATGATCCAAAATCTATAATAAATACTATGTAAGGGCAAAAAGCAGCTTGAAGAGCAAAAGTGGGAAGGGAAAAGGGGGAAAGAGAAAAGGGAAAAGGAAAAGATATAAATCTGTATATATGTATATGTAAGATAGCTAAAATGAACACACTGCTGAATGTATTTGTTATTGAGAAAGAACAATTAATACTCATATAATTGGATCAGTTTTACATGTCTATATCTGTTAATGTAAGCAACCATTTTGAAGATAACAATATGCAGTATTGCAACCATTGTCAAGTTTCTATCATCTTGTTTTGTAAACCTGCAGTGTTACTGTTGTGCATTTACTCTAGTCATTTGTTTGTCTCTTTTGCTTGTTGTCTTTGTTAAATGAAAATTTAAAAAAAGAAAAGTACCATGAGGAGTTTGTTGAAGAGGAGACTATCTTAACTTATTCTCTTTGGTGAACCCAGAGAAGGAGGACTACCTTTCTCGTCGTGCAAGAAATTTAACAAATTTTGAATGTTATTGACAAAAACTTTAAAAAAGGAAACAACATCCCTTCCTGGTAACTGTGGTTATTGAGGACTTAATTTTGGCTAGGTGCTTTTGATACCTATCACCTTTTGCCAGATGTATTACCCAGGCTTCCTTGTTCACGTGCATAGACTCAGGAAATGAAATGGAAAGAATTATATAGCTCTTAAGGCTAAAGATTCTAAGACACATTGTACTCCTGAGTCTCCTTGCTACTTTATTAAATTCTTCCTGCATATTTTACATGGCTGAACTTGGCTTCTCCAGGGAACCTGATCTCTGAATCTTTTAAAGTTTTGCTTGGTCACAGTGAAGCAAAACTAAAAAGAGGGAAAAATCCCTTGGATGGGTGTTTGGACAGGTGACAGTTGGGAGTGAGGAATTGTTGATTTTATTCCTTTCTTTATTTTGTATTTGTGGCAAAAGAAACATGTAATACAAAAGGAGAGAGACACCCGCTAAAAGAAAAAATAAACAGTTTCTAAACTAAGAAATAAACAATGGGGCCCAGGCTTGGCTGGTGCAGCAGAAACCCTGAACTCCTTGCAGCCAGACTTAGGGTCAGGGCGGTGCCACACTCCAGGGTACACTCTGCCTAGCTCCCTGGGAATGGGAGGTCTCCACACCCACCCGGGAAGGCAGAGGCTCCACCCACACACCCCGGGAGGCCACACTCAATTGCTGCACACAAGATCCAGCTCTACTGGGTCCCGCAAGTCAGCGCAACCCACCAGAGGAAAGCCCAGCCAGCCTTGCAAGACATAGAGATACTCAGCCCAGCCCAGGACCCCAGAACTGCTCATCAGGGACTGACCAGCATAGCTGCAGGGCCTTGGAGAGCTTGGGCTTCCCCAACCAGAGTGCAGAGCACCCATGAGTTCCATACTTAAGTGGAGCGGCCTGCGCTGCATCCTAGAGCTCACGGGCCCCATCCAACCAGAAGTAAGGCCCTGGCACTGTAGGCCTGGGACTCGCCCAGGCTTGCCTGGTACACTGGAACCCCTGAACTCCTTGCAGCCAGACCGAGCATCAGGGCAGTGCCACACTCTGGGGTACACTATACCTAGCTCCCTGGGACCAGGAGGCCTCGGTCCCCACCTGGCAAGGAAGAGGCTCCACCCACACACCCTGGGAGGCCGCCCTCACTTGCTGCACACAAGATCCAGCTCTACCGGTCCCGTGGCTCAGCATGACCCACCAGGGGAATGCCCGGTCAGCCTCACAGAACACAGAGCCACATAGGTTATAGAAGACAATGACAAAACAAAAGACAAAGAGGTAGTCTGAGTCCCCCAGCCCACTGAGAAAAAACCCAAGAGACACTGAAATGGAAGACAGTGGGAGTCACACAACTGAACTTTCTGAAATGATAGAAAATGCAGTAAAGAAACAGCTTGATGAAGCTATACAGAAATTCAAATCAGAAATATTATCTCAGCTAAAACATGAAATGTGAATCATTATTAAAGAAATGTGTGTATCTAAAGAAGACCAAGATAAAAAAATAGAAGAACTTAACAAGATGATCAAAACTTTGAATGAACAATATAAGACACAAACAGAATGCATGAAACAGATGCAAAGGGAAATGCAAGAAATGAAAAATTCCATAGAAAGTTTGAAAAAACCCTTGAATGAAACTGAAGATAGAATCTCAGATCTTGAAGACAGCACGGGAGCTCATGGTCATGAAAGAAAAGATCTCCTAAAAATAGTAAGGAACCAAGAAACAACAATTCAACAGCTGCAAGATGATGCCAAGAGAAATAACGTAAGATTAATAGGCATAAATGAAAAAGCAGGGGTCAATACTAATGACCTAAGAAGACTAGTCACAGAAATAATAGCAGAAAACTTTCCAAACATGGGAAGAGAATCTGAAATACAGGTAACTGAGGCATACAGAACCCCAATTAACCACAACCAAAATAAATCTTCACCCAGACATATAATAATAAGGGTATCAGAAATACAGCACAAGGACAAAATACTAAAAGGTGTCAGAGAAAAGAAAGAGATCACCTATGAAGGAAAGCCTATCAGAATCACGGCAGACTTCTCAACACACACCTTTAAGTTTAGAAGAGCTTGGAGTGAAGTATTTCAAATCCTGAAAGAAAATAACTTTCAACCCAGATCGATGTACCCTGCAAAAACATCCTTAAAAATTGATGGAGAAATAAGATACATTCATGACAGAGAACAAGACATTTATGGCCACCAAACATTTGAAGACATTTATGGCCACAAAACCAACACTACAAAGAGTACTGAAAGACACTCTAGAAAGAGACAAAGATAGCCAAAATCTTAAGAATAACAGCAAAAGGAAACCAATAAGTAGGGCAAATAATTAAACAGAAAATGTAGAAAACCAACAACAGAAAGATATCATGACAGGGATGAGCCAGTACATATCAGTTATATCAATCAATGTAAATGATCTCAACTCACCAATAAAAAGAAACAGACTAGCAGAGTGGGTTAAGAAACAAAACCCAACAATATGCTGTGTACAAGAAACACGTTTCACTCAAAAGGAAATTCACAGATAAAAATCAAAGGCTGGAAAACAATACTCCATGCAACAGGAACCCAGAAAAAGGCAGGGGATTATGTTTGTAGACAATGCAAACTTCAAGCCAAGAATGATCAAAAGAGATAAAGAAGGTCACTACATACTTGTGAGGGGAAAACTTCAAGAGGAAGAGATTACAATCATAAATATATATGCACCAAATATGGGAGTAGCCAACTATGTAAGACACTTCTTAATAGACATGAAAAACCAAATAAACAATAATACAGTTATAACAGGGACCTTAACACCCCACTGTCACAGAGAGACAGATCAACCAAACAAAAAATCTGCAAAGAAATAACAGAATTGAATCAAACTTGTGAGCAAATGGACCTAGTAGATGTATACCGAGTATTCCACCCATCAACATCAGGATACACATTCTTCTCAGCTGCACATGGATCACTCTCTAAAATAGATCATATACTGGTCCACAAAACATGCTTAAGTAAATGCAAAGAAACTGAAATAATTCCATGTATATTATCTGACCATAGCACAGTAAAATTGGAAATGTATGACAAAAAAAAGCCCTACAATAACCACATAAACACATGGAAATTAAATAATACTCTCCTAAATAACCAATGAGTCACTGAAGAAGTTAAAGAAGAAATTAAACCATATCTACAATTGAATGAAAATGCAGATACAAATTACTGGAACCTGTGGGATACAGTGAAAGCAGTCCTCAGAGGGAAATTTATAACACTAAACTCCCACATCAGAAAAATGGAAAGAACACACAAAAACAACCTAATGTTACACATCAAACTTCTAGAAAAAGAAGAGCAAGTCAAGTCCAAAGCCCAAAGAAAGGAGGAAATTATTAAGATTAGAGCAGAAATTAATGCAATTGAAACTAAGAAAACAATACAAAGGATTAATGAATAGAAGAGTTGGTTCTTTGAAAGAGTAAATAAAATTGATAAACCTCTAGCCAACCTTATCAAGAAGAGGAAAGAAAAAACTCAGATCCATGCAATAAGAAAAGGGTGAAATCACTACAGACTCCGAGGAAATACAGAAGATCATCAATACCTACTTCAAAAACCTTTACTCACATATATTTGATAACACAGAAGAAATGATCAGATTCCTACAAAGTTATGAATTACCAAAGCTGAGTGAAGAAGATGTAAAGATGCTGAATAAGCCAATTTCAGCTAATGGAATTGAAAATGTAATTAAGATCCTACCAAAAAGAAAAGCCCGGGCCCTGATGAATTCACTGCTGTGTACTATAAGAAATTTAGGGAAGACTTAGTGGCAACACTACTCAAACTCTTCAATGAAATCAAAAGGGAAGCAAGTCTCCCTAACTCATTCCTGGAAACAAGTATTACCCTAATACTAAAACCAGAGAAAGAACCAACCAAAAAAGAAAATTACAGGCCAATCTCCCTAATGAACATAAAAGTTCAATCCCCGGTGCTAAAAAAAAAAAAAAGAAAAGGTCTGCCTAATGAACACAGATGCAAAAATCCTCAATAAAATACTGGCAAATAGAATACAGCAAGTTATCAGAAAGATTATACACCACGATCAAGTGGGATTCATCCCAGGAATGCAGGGATGGTTTAACATACACAAATCAATAAATGTAATACACCATATCAACAGGGCCAAGGACAAGAACCACAAGATCATCTCAATAGATGCAGAAAAACCTTTCGACAAAATCCAATACCCATTCATGATAACCCCACAGAAAATCAGAATAGATGGTCTCTACCTCAACCTGATAAGAGCCATATATCATAAACCAAGAGCCAACATCTTACTGAATGGACAAAAACTGAAAACTTTCAACCTAAAATCAGGAACAAGACAAGGATGTCCGTTATCACCACTGTTATTCAATATAGTTCTGGAAATATTAGCCAGAGCAATTAGATAAGAGAAAGAAATAAAGGGAATAAGGATTGGATAGGAAGAAGTGAAATTATCATTATTTGCAGACGATATGATACTCTACATAGAAGACCCCCAAAAATCCATTAGAAGACTTCTAGAAGTAATAACCAAATTTAGTAATGTAGCTGGATACAAAGTGAACACTCAAAAATCAATAGCATTCCTGTACACAAACAACAAAGTCACTGAGAGAGAAATAAGGGAAACCACACCCTTCACTATAACATCCAAAAAAAATGAAATACTTAGGAATCAATCTAACTAAGGAAGTAAAAGATCTATACAACAAAAATTACATTACTCTAAAGAAGGAAATCGAAGAAGATTTCAGAAAATGGAAAGATATTCCCTGTTCATGGATAGGAAGAACAAACATCATGAAAATGGCCATTCTCCCAAAATTATTATACAGATTCAATGCAATCCCCATCAAAATACCACGTGCCTACCTCACAGAGCTAGAGAAAACATTCCTGAAATTCATCTGGAACCAGAAAAGACCTAGAATAGCAAAGGCAATTCTGGGCAACAAAGGGAAGGCAGGAGGCATCAGAATCCATGACTTGAAACTATACTACAAAGCTATTGTGATAAAATCAGCATGGTACTGGAATCAAAACAGACCTGAAGATCAATGGAATAGATTAGAAGATGCAGCCACAACTACAAACACACTTAGCCACCCCATCTTTGACAAAGGGGCCAAACACGTACATTGGAAGAAAGATAGCCTCTTTAACAAATGGTGCTGAAAAAACTGACTTTCCATATGTTGTAAACTAAAACTAGATCCATGGTTATTCCCATGCACTAAAATAAAGTCAAAATGGATCAAAGATCTGAATATAATAACAGAGACACTAAACTTACTAGAAGACAGAGTAGGTAAAAACCTTGATCGCATAGGAGTAGGCAGAGAGTTCATGAACAAAAATCAAACTGCAAGGGAAACACTTCCCAGAATCAACAACTGGGATCTCATCCTACTAAAAAGTTTTTGCATGTCAAAGGAAATCTCCAACAGAGTAAAAAGAAAACCCACGAATTGGGAAAATATCTTAGCCAATTGTCCATCAGACAAAGCACTTCTATCTAAAACATAGAAAGAATTAAAAGAAATCAGGCCCCTAAAATTCAAGGATCCAATCCAAAAATGGGCATCTGAGATGAATACACACTTCTCAGAGAAAGAAATACAAATGGCAAGTAAATATATGAAAAAATGTTCAACATCAATGGCCATTCGTGAAATGCAAATTAAAACAACACTGAGATTCCATCTCACTCCAGAAAGAATGGCCAAGTTTAAAAAATCAAGCAACAACAAATGCTGGAGGGGCTGTGGGAAAAGGAACTCTTCTCCACCGTTGGTGGGAGTGTAGACTGGTGCAACCATTGTGTAAAACAGTGTGGAGATTCCTCAAGAATCTAGGATTAGAGATCCCATTCAACCCACCTATCCCACTTCTGGGCATTTTCCTAGAAGAATTGAAAACATCATACCACAGTGATATCTGTGCACCCATGTTTATAGCAACCCAATTTGCAATAGGCAGATCTTGGAAACAACCCTAGTGCCTATCAATCAAAGAATGAATTTTTTACAATGCAATATTTTTTATACAATGCAATATTTCTCAGCTATTAAGAAAGATTACATTGAGACTTTTATAAGTAAATGGTCACGACTTGAGACCATACTCATAAGTGAAATAAATCAAATCCACATGTGTAAATACCATATTGTCTCCCTAGTGTAAGAAACTGAAAAAGTATATATGATCCAAAATCTATAATGTACCCTTACCTATGTAAGGGCAAAAAACACTTCAAAGAGCAAAAGTAACTGGGAAGGGAAAAGGGGTAATGAGGGAAGGGAAAAGGAAAAGATATACATCTGTATATATGTATATGTAAGATAGCTAAAATGAACACACTGCTGAATGTATTCGTTATTCAGAAAGAACAATTAATCCTGATATGATTAGATCAATTTTACATGTCTATATCTGTTAGTGTAAACAACCATTATAAAGATAACAATACGCGATATTGCAACCATTGTCAAGTTTCTATCACCCTGTTTTGTAAACCTGTAATGTTACTGTTGTGCATTTACTCTAGTCATTTGTTTGTCTGTTTTGTTTTTTGTCTTTGTTATATATGTCTTTTTCTTCTTTTCTTCTGCTTAAATAAAAAAATAAACAATGGTTAACCTATTTGTGCATTCTTTTCTGAAACAAAAAAATAGCCTAAGAAATTTGAAATTCTTCTTAATGTGTTATTTTCTTAAATATCCTCATGCTCAGCTCAGTTTTCCTGAATATCCCTTAATATTACTATGCATTTTTATCCCTTAGTAATATTTGAGTGATGTTTTACAGAAACAAGAGAAGCTATTTTATTTAATTTCATTAAATGACATTTGTTAAATTTCTAGAGCTATTGCTTCTCTATGTGTGATACACGAATTAATGTTAAATGAATATTTCAATATCTAATGGACATACTTCAGTTAGATGATTTGATCCATGTACAAAAAGGGACAATTGCAACATAACTGTCTTCAATTTACAAATAAGTAAATTGAAACTAGTAGAGATTTATCAGCATATTTTTCAGGGTACACATCTTAGAGTTTCAGCTACAAAACTTAAATTCAGTTGTTTCTTCCAACTGTAAGTTCTACTTTCTTCAAGAAAGACACTGTTCTTCCTATGTTTACATCTATAGACAAGGAATATATATATATATATATATATATATATATATAGAAATAATCTAAAAGAAAATATGTAGTTTTTTCCTGAAAATTTATAAGATAAATAATAGATTTTATGTTTAAGGATATTGTTTAATGTAGATATTGAATTAATTGAAAATATTAGGTATTATTTTAGTTAAGGGAATGAGCAAGTTACTGTTAAGGGCAATTACCTTGCACATATATTGCTATATTCCTTACACAGCTTAACTTTCTTAATGCAGCCATGGTCATATTTAAGGAGTTTGTCATATTTAGGGAGTTTGCCATTTTTCATGCAAAAAGAATATACTGCTGGGTGCAGTGGTGCAGTGGTGCAGTGGTGGAGGAAGAAGGATCATAAATTTGAGTCCATCCTTGGCAAATTAGTGGTTTGGCAAGATCATGTTTCAAAATGAAAAAATAAAAGGTACTGAGGCTGCAGCTCAGTGCAGAGGCCCTGGATCCAATCCCCAGAATGAAGAAAACAAGAAGTAGGAAAAGGAAGACAAAGAAGGGGAGAGAGAAAGAAGGAAGGGAAGAAGGAAGGAAGGAAGGAAGGAAGGAAGGAAGGAAGGAAGGAAGGAAGGAAGGAAGGGAGGGAGAAAGGAAGGGAGAAAGAAAAACAAAGCAACAAAAATAAAAAGAAAAGAAAAAGAAAGAGGAAGCAGTGGTGGGAAGGAGAAGAAAGGGAAGAGGAGGGGAGAATCTCAATGAGGTTGGAGCCAAGTATTTTGATTCTACCTCCATTTCTTTTCCTACAATACAGCATTCCTTGCTAACATGATGCAGAACAGCAAACACAGAACTAATCAAGGGCCCCACTGGGAGCCTTGTGCTGAGGTTGCTTCCTTTACTCGTATTTGTTTGGTAGATGTGCTGTCTTCTATTGGTTTTTCTTGAGCTTTATTTCTTGTATTGTTCCCACTCTGAATTCTGCTCCTGTGAGGGAAACGTCATCTGATTATTTGTTCCCCGTACATGCACAGGCATCATCGAAAGAGAATGGGTGGGGATCAAAAGTGAATAATTAATGCTTAAATTTCAGTGAAACCAACACGTTTGGGAGGAAAACAAGCTACTCTATGATAGAGATAATTTGATACTCTTTTCAGGCATAAGGTGAGGCCCCTGAAAAGTTAACTACTGCTTCTCTAGTTATGTACTCATTGCTCTCCCATAGTATTAAAATACACTGTTTGAACAACAGCTTTATGGGCAGCTGAATTTAAGAAATCTTACCTTACTTCATTTCTCTCCTACAGTATGTCAGATGGGATGCTCAGTGGGACAATAAAAAGTCATGTTTGCCTGGAATTTAAGTTTCAATTAAGGATATATTGATAAGTAAGATAAAAAATGTACAACAGATATTGTCAAAGGGGAAGAAGCCGCTCAAAAGGAAAGAGCAACTGGGATGGGAGAAAGGAAAGCAGAAGGAAGGGAAAAGAAAAAGATACACATACATACAAACAAGATAACTAAGATAATTATACTACTAATCTCTGTTAGTTATTGCTTATATGATTTGATCAATTTTTCACATCTGTATCTTATAATCTGAGCAACTACTTTGAAGATAACAATATGCAGTATACTATTGTTAATCTCCTATTGTCTTGTTTAGAAATCCTTGTTTCTATTCTTTTCTTTTTGAAATAAAATTTAAAAAAATTTAAGAAAGAATACATTGGTAACTAACAAGTACATATATAAATAATTTGGTTAGCACAGAAATAAATACATAGAAGAAAATCATTATAAGTGGGAGATGGAGAATATAAGACCTGGGCATAAATGTGTGGAGCAGTTCGAGTTTTCCTAGAATTTTAGTTAGACTAAGTTTAAACACCAACTTTCTTTTCAAGAACATCCTGAAAAGATAAGGAGAGTACCAGATTGGATGACAGAAAAGTTTGGTTCTTGTACTTTGTAGGTGGTCAAAACAACTAATTTTTCTTTTCCTTCACCTATATTGTCAACAACATAGTGTGACTATAATAGTGACTATAATAGTGTGATTATTATAGTATGACTATTATGTCATTGAAGTGTACAATTTAGTTTTAGAGCAAATAACTGAATGGTCAATACTATGATCTTTTTTTGCTTGTGGATTATCAGGTTGGCTTGGGTGCAGCAAAACTCCACCCTGTGAAAAGAGTATTTTGGCAGGCATGGATGTGAATTTTGCAGCTCACTGATGAGTTCCTCAGTCAGTAGAGACAGTCATAAAGGGCCACAGTTGGGAGGATGTTGCAAGTGTACACATTTTGAAAGTGTGCCACTTGCAAGTGGTACTCTGTCTACTTTTGGTACAAGTCCATTTTGCAAAGGATGATGTCTTATCAGTGATGTTCCTTATAAGCTGTGGATTGGAAAATGTTTACAAATTAAAGTCAAAATACAGCCACATGGTAGGTACAGAGCCATAAGTGATTCTGTAAGCAGTTTTCCTGACCACTATTTTGGGCAACTTTTCCTACTCAAAATGCAGGTTTCCCTGCCAACCACGCAATTATTTCCTCTTTAAGTCCTTGGACACTCCAAACAGTTGTTTCTTTAAGCTTTTTTCTTAGTAAACATGACAAAATCTATTACTATCAAATATCTCTTTCTTAG
>RJWM01044895.1:0-13057 GCA_004363535.1 Dasyprocta punctata | reverse complement strand
CCCCAAATACTCCGAGGACCTAAGCCTTGGTTTAAACGTTATGTTGGAGACTTGGTAGAGGCCTCCCCACCTCATATTAGGAACAGAAGTGAGGACGTCTCCACTCATGAGCAAGGGACACAGAGAGAGAGAGAGACACACACACACACACACACACACACACACACACACACCTCCACCGCACGGAGCCTGGCCAAAGAGCCCTGGGACTCCCGGGCTTTTCCAGCCCAATCCCGCGGAGGTGACTCCTTGTCCCTCAGGTGTTGGCGTCTCCAGGTGCCCGGGCATGGGATCGCGCTGCCATTGGCAGCTGGGCAGCCTCTTAAAGGAGCCCCAATTGGCCGACAATGGAAGAAATTAGAGTTAGTGGTCACACACACACACACACCCCGCCGGGTGCACCCCAGCGTTGAAAGGAGAGGAAGGAGAATCCCGCGCCCCAGTCCCCTGGAGAGGGCAAAATGCGGTGACCAGACTGCGCTGGAAATGGAGCGACTGATGGACATCCTCTGTCCCCGCAGGGATTTGGCAGGCGCGCCCGGGATACCGTTCCCCGGGCTTTCGCGGGTGCCAGTCTGGCCCCAGACGGCCCTGTCCAGAGCCAGGGTTCGCGTCTGCGCCGCTCTGGAGCCGGCAGCAAGACTTCTTACGTCCCGGATCTCAGCTGTTCCCAGCAGGAAAGCAAGACGAAAGGACCGGAACCTAACGCTAAGACTGAACCTCGGGGCTTTTGATATCACCTCCCAGGGTGTCTTTTTCTTCTCTGACTTCCTACCTCGAGCAAAAGTCCGCAGGGAGAGTTCCACCCAGTGCTAAGACTCCCACAGGCTGTTTCTTTTCGTTTTAAACTGCGGTCGCCCCGCCCCCCGGCCCCCTCCCTCGGAAGGCGGGAAGCTTTCCGCGCAGGTCCCCAGCTCCCCGAAGATGGGGCGGGGGAGCGACTGCGGGCCACCAACACCGGCTCCAACCAGACGCTGCTTGGCACCTCGGGGTGGGCAGGAGTTTGCTAGGAAGTCGCGGGACAATACGTTTTAACGGGCGCCAAGACATCTGATTCATTAATGTCTCTTTTTACATCCTCAGCAAATAATCAAAATATGAGCAAAGGTTATGGTACAAAGATTAAAGGCACAAACATGAAGGCACAAAAGTAAAATCTTCTGTACAGTGGTGGGGAAAGTCAGCGAATTATCTAAAAGTATTAACAGTCGGTTATAGTCTATCCATTACATGGAACATTAAATTGCTATTTTAAATTATACTTCAAAAACTAATGAAATACTGGACGTGCTTATAAATTAAATTTGAATATGCACAAATTCATACAGTCTGAGCGCACATATGTAAAGATAAACAGAGAAAAATTCATCAAAATGTTATCTCCCAATGAATGTTTTCATTCCAACTTTTCTCTATTTTCCAATTTTTCCAAAGTGTGCATGATGGCTTTAAAGTCAGAAAAATAAAATCGAAATAAATGCACGTGTTGTTAGAAGATTTTGAGATCTCTTGAGAGAAAAGTGTGGCTATTAAGAAAAAAAAAAGGAGGACAGAAAGAAAAAGTTTGCCAAAGGTTTATTGTTTGGGCAAGATGCTATCTGGGGACATCATGGGCACAAGAAGCAGGGTCACACTGGGAGTCACCTCCACTTCTCCTTATGGGGGGATTGTGGGGTACCCTGTGGGTACAGCTCCATTGTGAAGTTTACAAGACACCACGTGCATGAAGCCCTCACGTGGCAGTCGCATGCATGATGGAACATGCTGAAATCGTGTGCGCATTTTCCCGTGCAGCGTTGTGCCCATTAGCGTGGGGTGCAGAGATGAGTGGGGTAGAGCCGGGCGTGGTGGTGCACGCCTTTAATCCCAGCACTTGGGAGGCTGAGGAAGGAGGAGCCTTGTGAGTTTAAGGCTGGCATGGGCTACAACGGGAGCGCAAGGCCGGCCTGAGCTACACAGTGCGTCCCTGCCTCAAAAAACTAGGGCTGGGAGTTTGGCAGGCACGAAGTTGTGAGTTCAATCCCCGGTGCGGGAAAAAAAAAAAAAAAAAAAGCTATGAGTGGGGTTTATGTGGATATTAGGGAATATTAACACCCAAACAGTTCTTGTAACGTTGAACCCCCATAAGAAGGTTTAAAACACATTTGATCTGAAATCCCAAAAGCAATTCTAGGAAGATCCCATTTTGATTTTGAAAGACTAAAAAATCTCGTAGATTCCAAATCCCTTGACACCAAATCATGGTTTCTGGTAGTAACAGCAGCAGCGGGCGTTCAGTGATGATTTCATACACATTCTCTCACTAAATTCTCGCAAGTTTCCGATGATGAACATATTATTAGCTCCATTTTATTTATTTTCGGTATTGGGGATTGAACTCAGGGACTGCCACAATGAGGTACACCCTCCCCTCCCTTCTTTCGATCTTTTATTTTGAAATAGGGTACGGCTAAATTGCCCAAGCTGAGATCGAATTTGGAATCCTCTTGCCTCAGTCTGCCAAAGTGCTTCGATTGCAGGTGTGGGCCACCGTGCCCAGTTTATCCCCACTTTTAATGAAAATCAAGCTTGAGAGGTTACTGCTTTGCCCCCAGCCCATAGTTCTGCCCACTGTATCTCCAGGTCAGCGCCGGCCGCGCCAAGCAGCGCTGCTTCTGCAGATCCCACGCCGGCCTAACCTCCCCGCCCTGAGGTTCCCACGCGCTCGCACGCCCAGAGCAATCAGTCTGAGAGAAGAGAAGAGGCGAGTCCCCCTGCCTAACCTCGAGACCGGCTGTTATCTTGCGTCCTTCCCAAACCCTCTCGGAGTTCTTGAAGAGGACCCGGGATCCGCCGAGTGCAGCCCTACGCCCGATTTTCGCTCCGGGAGCGGGGACGCTGCTCTGGCGGCCGGGCCTGCACACCCTGGAAGGGGCCTCCCGCGGCCCCGAGCTCCGACCCGCGTGGGCTCAGACCTCGACGCGCACCTTCAATCCGCCGCTGCCCAGCCGCTCTGCCTCCGTCTTCTTCTGCCCTAAGAGCGAAGACTGGCGAATCGCGTGCCCCGGCCCAAGGACTGGCTCCGGCTGCACAGAAAGGACTCCACCCCCATCCCGCACCCCCTCTGGGAGGGCCCCAGGGGGCCCCGCGTGGACCTCGGAAGCCCCCTCCCCGTACCGTGTGGACCGCGATGCGAGCCGCGCGCAGCCCCATCTCTCCACGCTTGCTTTAATATTAGAGCCGTGGATTCCAATCAAACGTCCCCGGCAGGTGACCAGGGATTGGGGAGGACTCGGGGCGCGGAAGGAGCGCCCGCGGGGAGGAAGGTGCAGGGTCAGCACGTGGTCTTTGCGGGAACCAATGAGAGACCGCGGTCTGGCTGCCGGCCCTGGGCTCCCAGCCCGCAGAGAGCGCCCAGAGGCAGGCGCCGCCGGGGACGCTGGCTGTGCGCCCCAGACCTCGGATCCGTCTCCGGGATCCGCTGCGCCCGGAGGAAGCTCGCGACGCCGCGCAGCGCGGGGACGCGGACTCCTGGGCCCCGCCCCCTCCGCCTCCGGGATGCTTCCGAGCCCGGCCACCTCCACCCCCTTCTCCGTGGATGACATCCTGCGGCTGGAGCGTGAGCAGGGCGACCTCGAGGCTTCCCCACTGTGGGGCTCGCGGGGGAGCCCGGAAAACCGTCCACACGTGGGAGTGGACCCGGAACCGCGAGGGCCACAAGTTTACCGCGCCTGTAGCGGGGGCGGCAGAGGGCCAGAGCGCTCCGAGGCTCGTGGGGGGCCCTGTGAGGCAGTGGCGGAGATGCACGCGGAACGGGTTGGGGTGCCACGTGAGTACACGCTCCGTCTTCTTTCCTACGGGGGATAGCGAGGGAGCTGGGTCATCGCGTCGCCCAGTCTTCTGCGTTCCAGGTCCTCCCCGTTTTTCTCTCCGCATTTGAAGAATCAGAAAGACAGGCCTTTCAGCCGCGCCCCCTACACCCACCCACCCACACACACACACACACACACACACACACACACGCTGCGCTTCACGAGCCCTAAGGAAAACACTTCCCACCACAGCTCCTCCAGGCCCCACGCCGTCCAGCTCCTCCTTCCCAGGTGGAATCCGCTAAGGCATCGGCGGCGTGGCTGTGCTCCATCCCCACCGACTTCCCCGCCTACCCTACCCCATCTGAAAACAAAAACAAAACAACAGCCCAGCCACCAACACAGCGAAACCGTGCGGGCTCTGTCCTAGGCGGCGCTTTCTAGGGCACACGGAGCGGCCTGGCCCGGCTGCCTTCCAGATGCCGCCACTCAGGTGGCGACTGAGTCCTTTGAATGAGTCCTTTGAACCCGAGGCCCTAAGGACCCTGGAGCCCGGTCCTCCGTGTCAGGGATCGCGTTCAGGCTTCAGGCGACCTGGAGGCTTCTCTGGCTGAGTCCTGGCGCAGCGAGGCACTGGCACCTGCGCCCGGATTGCAGGAAAAGGAGAAGACGGAGAGTTGAGTTGCTTGGTTGGCTTCTGTAAACCGGAGACTTTGACCAGAAAGGCCTGATATTCCCAGAGATGCAAAGGCCACCTCCCACCCATCAGCCCTCGGTACCTCAGCCAGCGCCTTGAAGGGGTCCTCCCCTGCTAAGCTGTACCGGGGCTCTTGTAGTTAAATCAAAGCTAGTCAACTAGATAAAAGGAAAAGACTTTTTCGGCGATAGGAGATACGTGTCAACTAACAGGATGGTTATTCACTGATTCCAGAAGCCTGGAGAACACTAAATTTTGTTGTGTTCCAGAAGCTCCTGCGTTTTCTGCAGCGGACT
The DNA here is from genome assembly GCA_004363535.1 of Dasyprocta punctata. Taxonomy (NCBI): domain Eukaryota; kingdom Metazoa; phylum Chordata; class Mammalia; order Rodentia; family Dasyproctidae; genus Dasyprocta; species Dasyprocta punctata. The sequence goes on along the minus strand of RJWM01044895.1, from coordinate 8,273 downwards.
CAAAAGGCTAAACTCCCTGGGTGCTGCCCCGACAACTCGGCATTGATGTGGGCTTGGCTGAGAAAAGGTCACTTTGCCGCGTCACTGCTGTCTGCCAACCGGAGCCACTCGCAGTGCCACCCATGTGGATCCGGCCTCAGGAACTGAGCTCATGGCTGGGTGACTACTGTGTGGTACAGGCACAGTCCCGGTGGGCTTCCCCACCTCACACAGTCCCAGGGCAGCCATCCTGCCTTCAGGGTTACAAAGAAGAGGAGACCCCAGATTCAGCCCCAGAATGCTTGGTGCCCGCACACCCCAGGGTGCTACACAACTCCAGGGCTTTCACAGGGACCTTTTTTGGTTTTGTTTGTTGGTTGGTTTCTCTCGTCTGAGACAGCATTTTACCTATGCAGTTCAGGCTGGCCTTGAACTCACTTTGTAGCTCAGGCTGGCCTCGGATGCACAGCAATCCTCCTGCCTCAGCCTCCCCAGTGCTGGTATTACAGACAGTAACTTGTAAAATATTCCTTGCTTGCTCCACAGTGTGGCTGAAGGTCAATTACATTTCAATTTGCTAAGTAAAGCACCTTAGTCTGCGGTTTCCCTCTTTTTCAATATACTTGGTTTCTCTGAGTGCAGGCGCCTCTGAAGGAAGCTTTTCTGTCCTCAAATCTCAAATACCAAACAGATTTATATCCCAGGAGACTGCGCTGCTACAACTGGGAATAGAGAGTGGAGTCTCAATGGACTCTTCTTAGGCACTGTATGCCTGGAGGGAAGAAGTTACAGCTCCCCACAGCTGGTCACCTCCAAGTTCCTGGCCTGAATTTCCATAAAAACTCCCGGTTTCCTCTCTACCTGTCCTTGCGAGTGAAACTGAGTTTAAGCCAAGACAACACTGCGGTGGGAAGCAGGGAAGGAAAGGATGCCTCTGGGAGGGCTTCAGGCACGGTGTCACCATCTCGCCAGGAAAGAGAACTTTGAGGCGACACCCAAGCCATCTGCTGGCCAGAAAGACCCCAAAGGGAGAAGAGGCAGCTCCTTTAAAAGGCCAAATGTGGATCTTAACTTCATGTGCCTCCGAGGAAGCTGTTTCCAAGCCAAGCGTCTCGGTAACAAAATATTTCATTTAATTTTGGATTCTGAACCACGCATCGGTGGTGCCAGCCCCAATGGAACAGATCACCACCCTACCCCTTGAGCCTCACTGCAGAAATTCCCTCAAATTCGACCACCTTACACAGCCCAAGAAGAAAATGGCCCAGTTCTATCTGAGAGTCGGCTTTGGGGAAAGGACGTGTACACGGGAGACCACAGAGGGGTACAGCTACGTTCTGGCAGGTTCCAAAGCGACAGAGCTGGGGGAAAGGACCACACAAAGGCACTTGGCCTGCGGTTTGGGGCCAGGAGAAGGGGGTGCACAGTGTGCGGTTGGGCGGGCTCCTCTTGAAAACAAGGAGAGAATTGCTCAGGTGAGCGCGGGTTGGGTAAGATGCTAAGTAGTTCTTTCCTGTGCTTTTAGAGTCCGACCTGGCCGCGGTCTTGCCCCTCGGCGGCAGTAACACCAGGGAGCTGGAGCCCAGCCTTGGCCACGGCGGCGACCGCGTGCGCGGTGGCAGCCCGGAGCAGCCCAGGACGCGACAGCGGCGGAAGCCTCGCGTGCTCTTCTCGCAGGCGCAGGTGCTGGCCCTGGAGCGGCGCTTCAAGCAGCAGCGGTACCTGTCGGCGCCCGAGCGCGAGCACCTGGCCAGCGCGCTGCAGCTCACGTCCACGCAGGTTAAGATCTGGTTCCAGAACAGGCGCTACAAGTGCAAAAGGCAGCGCCAGGACAAGTCGCTGGAACTGGCCGGCCACTCACTGGCGCCGCGCCGGGTGGCGGTGCCGGTCCTGGTGCGTGACGGCAGGCCCTGCCTGGGCCCGGGCGCTCCCGCCTTCCCTGGCGCCTATGCCGCGGCCGCGGCGCCTTATTCTTGCTACGGCGGTTATGTGAGCGCACCGTACGGAGCAGGATACGGCGCCGGCTACGCGGGACCCGGCCCCACGACGCCCACACCACCGGCCAGCTCCGGCTTCGGGCACAGCGGCCCGAGCGCCACCCCCCAGGGCCATCTGCCTGCCCCGCTGCGGGGCGTCCGGGCCTGGTGAGGTGCCTCCGCTGCGCCCGGCTCCGCTGCGTCCCCGGGCCGGGCGCTGGGTCCCCCCCCCACCGCCCCTTGCCCACGGGTCGCGCTCTCTGAGACTGGAACTGCCCGGGACGAGCCGCCCCGAGGCCCTGAGGATGCTCCTCCCCTGAGGACGTGGCGCAGGAGGCGGCAGTGCGGGGTGAGGGGCAGCACTGAGGCCGGCGACTTTTCGGGTCTCAACCCTGGGGCCCTCAGAGGCTCTTAAGTTGCGTGCGCAGCGGCCCCGCGCCCTGGGAGGTGGCGAGGGTGTGATCGGAGGGGCTCGTCCCGCAGCGAAGGAATTTGGTGGCTGGGGATAGAGCGGGAACGCGAAGAAGGGACGCGGGGGAGGAAGCTCCAGAAGGTTCTAGCAGGGAAACCAAGGCTGCGCGCCGCGCCCTGCTGCCGCCGACGCTGTGCTCCGGGGACGCGGCGACCCTGAGAAGAACGCGCTCCCTAGCCACGCTCGCGCTCCGGAAGCTGCCTTTCCCCTGGTGACCCTGCTTTCTGGGTCGCACAGCCAGCACAGCGCCCGAAGGCCTTGGTGCGGTGGCCTCGGTGTAGGCTGTTAGGATCCATTCTATCGGTCAGCTCTGGACAACCTCGAATTGAAGCGGGAGCGCTAGGGAAACACAACTGACCCAGTCCTGGAGGTGGGGCTTCTCCCGCCCCTCCTGCCCTCTCCGGAGGTTTTCCTTTGAAACGTAATCGGTTTCTAAATTCTGCATCAGGAAAAGAGGTCCCGATATGGATGTAAGTCCTAAAAACATGGATAGAAAACCTAACTTTAAACTCCCTGAAATTATGAAAATTTGACACCTCCACTCCCCTATCCCGAGGTCGCGCAAACTGAATCTAGAAAACAAATTCCGTGTATTAATGGTAACATGGAAAATTGTCCTTGGCAGGACAATTTAGTAGGAGAATCTAGAACTTTGCTGTGGACCTAGCAAAGGTTAAATTCTATTATTTAATAAACCTTCGTGTTTAATTAAAATGCACTGCACCTGCTTTTTGTCCTCTGAATATACCCTGATTGTTTTTACTGAAAAGGAAAACAGTGTTTGAGTCGATGTAAATGCTACCTGGCTGCAATCGCTCGCACCCTTTACATTTAAATGCTTAAGCTACAAGAAATAATTGTTCATACTTTTCTTACTGTATCCTTACATTTCACTTTTTTTGTTTCGATCACTTCTTCCTTCTATTTCTCCATTTCCACTGCTAATAAAAGTGTATTTAGAAATACATCATAGTGTCTTTTAGTTGTGCCCCTGGGATTTTTAAAAAATGCAGTAAATATATTTCAAATTCAATTAAACTAAGAGACAGAAGTTAGTTAAAATCTCGATCATGTGAGAATTGTCATACAGATGCAATGTTGCCCACCAGCTGGTACCTATGGATTAAATGTTTCTAAGATCAGATTCCAAAATAATAAATATTAATTATTTTAATTCTTTATTTGCCCTAACTGTACATCTTGTCACACTTTGGGGGTATTTTTTCTCGATTTTTAAATTTTTTTTTTTTTTACTGGGATATAGCACATAGGATGGGAACTGTCACCTTGGTGCCCACACTTTCGTGTCCCACCCGGAAAAGCACTGGAAGGAGGTGATGTGCAAGGTTCTGAGTGAAGGGGAACAAAGGAGGCTCGGTCCGGTCATCGGGACTCAGTCATCGCTGTGCATTCCTGGCAGGGCTACTGAGAAACTAAATTTCGGCTGCTGCCCTGGCCCTTAAGGAACTTGCTATCTAACTGGATTGGCAAAGACCAACATCAGGAAGGCGTCAGAAAACACAAGGTGGTATATGCCGCATGTCAAGTAGGGCTGACAATAAACTCGCTCTAGAGAAAGAAAATCCGGGTGCTGGCTGTTCACGGAAGCTGCATAGAAGAGGCAGGTTAAGACTGGTGATTAGCGTAAGAATGACCTATTTATTTATTTATTTTAACTAGGACAGGTGCCAGGAGAGGTCTAGGATTTTGGAATGGAGACCAGTAAAGGGGTGCATGCCAAAGGTAGGGTTGTACTTTACAGTAATTTGATGTACAAATCAAGGCTAGCATCTGAGACTTTATAAATTGCATTGAGTTACTGGGGCATGGGGTTGCTTACTTGTGTACCTCCAAGCTCTTTCTATCGGCCCCTCTCTCTGTCTCTCTGTCTCTGTCTCTCTGTCTCTGTCTCTCTGTCTCTGTCTGTCTGTCTCTGTCTGTCTGTCTCTCTCTCTCTCTGTGTGTCAAATGCACAAGGTGCCAACACCATAGCCACACTTGAGGGATGCACTTCTCACATGATACCATGAAGACCACAGTGGGACCCACATCTTTTCTCCTGCTCTCCAGGCTGCTGTAGCACACATATGTGGATGATATTTAAAAGTAAAAAACTGTAACAAAAAACCCCAGTCCAAATGTGACCTCCAGGGCTTTTCTTTTTCTAGCAAAGGAGTCTGAGCATAATAAGACATTAAAGATTTCTTTCCTAAAGGAAACACAAGTGAGAGAAAACAACTCTCTCTCTCCCCCACTCTGCCTGACAGGGCGACTTTAAAACCATTCTCCCACCCCATCACACCCACCTCCAGCTGCCAGTCTTCTGTCCTGTAATCTCCCCTTCCCACTGAAAGCTGCCCCTCTTTGTGTGTGTGTCTCTTACCGACAACTGCTTATCCTCAGCAGGGCTTTTACCAGGGAGCCGCTCTGTAAGCAATCAGTGTCTTATCTGCATCGTTCAGTCCCGTCACTCCGGTCACCTCTTAATGTTCACAAGTTCCCCAAATGGGAAGTAATTGACCTCTAAACAAAACAAAAAAGCTCTCAGAGAGATAGCAGAGGTTCCTTTCCTGACTGTCCCAGGACTAGGGTCTCACCTAGGCCAGGTGGATAAGTCAATAAATTTGCAGACTTCCTGGCTCCCTGTCCTTCCTCTCCCCATCCCACCCCCTCAAGCCAGCTCCTTCTGATACCATCCCCCAGTCCCACAGAGCAAGAGTGGCCAGAGATCTTTGGCACTTATTTTCATGCAGTAATCATTATTACCATTATCACCATGATTGGATGGGAGATATTTAGTTTTATAAAAGCCATTAGAAATGTATTTAGAATGCTTAGCATTTTTACCAGTTCTTTATTATATCACCTTGCCAACTGGTCCTTTCTCAAGTCCCTGGTTTAAACGCTGTGTTCCTCTGTCCTGTGTTCCCGCAGAACAGGCCTTGCTAGAGAGATGGTGACGCTGGGCTGGGCGTTGTCTCATTCTGGTCCCAGTTTGACTAAGAACAAGCTCTACAGCCTAATCTCTTTGGGCTTGTTTCCACATCTACAAAATTGAAGAGCTGCGACTGTTATTCTAATTTCATATACCTTTAACTTTTAAAATTTGGAGACAGATCATATATGCAGGACACTACATAAAATGTATATGTACATTTTTTTTAAAAATACCTATAAACACAGACAGAATTCCCAATCAAGGCAAGAAACACAGGGTGTCAGCTCCCCCAAAACCCTCTCCCCACACTCTAGAATGTAAATCTCACTTTCTTCACTTTCCCCAAAATGGGTGTCAGCTCTTCTGACCTCTGAGATAATAAATTCCAGGCTTTTCCTTATGGATTAACTCGTACGGATGAAAAGATTTAATTTTGCCTGATTTTAAATGTTGCATAAGTGGAAACATCCTGTAGGTATCCTTTTGTGAGTTGCATTTTTTATTCAACCTGGTTGTGTGGAATTTATTCATGCCATGTGAGCAGTTTTAGTTTGCTCATTTCCATTGCTCTATTACATTAAATACATGTACTTCAAAGTATGTATTAATTGAAAATACAGGTAGTTTCCATCTAGATACTGAAAGAAAGACTTCTGTTAGCAGTGTCATTCTCCCAGGAACAGCAGGGTCCTACAGCTGGAATTTGTTCTGGGTGCTCCTGCTGTTATGAACTGCTCAACAAGGACCCATCTTCTGATCTACTTCTGTTTATGTAACATATAAAAGCCTGCACTGGCATACTTGTAACTACTGTATAATTTCATTCCAGACTCACCCCTTCCGTTTCAGGCAGAGCAAGTCAGCCTCTGTACCAGCAGATACAATCAACTTTGGATTCAAAACATTTGAAAAAGAAATACAGAAAATTTCAAAAAGCAAAACTTGCATTTGCCTTGCCATGAGTACTACACTGAATCTGTAAGAATGAAGTGACATGTACGCCCTATATCAAGTAGTCTACAGATGATTTAAAGTACATGGGAGGTTCCTAGGTTTTATGCAATTAGCCCAACTCTATTCAAAGGGACGTGAGCATTTCTAGTTTCTGGTATCCAAGGACTATGGTGCCTGCAACTACCACCCCCAGCCCCACAAGATACCAGGGGACAGCTCTGTATGCATGACTGCTCCCATAGTCTCCAAAGGTCAGAAAGATGATGGCCACACTATGACTTAGTGACAGAACTGGAACTAAACCCCTCCAGCCCTGCATTACTTCCACTGAGCACTCAGCAGGGGTTCAAGTCCTCACACAAATCAGATGAACTATTTAGTGACTTTATTTTCTTTATGCCCTAAGTGAAAAATGCATATGACAGGCAGATGCCTCTCTGAAAAGCATTAAGAGGGGATGCATGGGTTAGCGGTGTAGCTCAGCTGTGTAGTGAGTGTGCCAAAAACAATCAAGTGGGGTTGCACATGAAGCAAGATGCCAGAGAAGGTGGCAGGGGGTGAAAGAGACATAACTGCCAGTTAGATCTTTAGTGCTCAGGATGACGGGCAAATAATATTGGAAGACTCTGGCTTCTGCGTCCCCCGCTTCCTGTTTTGTCCAGATTTTCTGCTGTACTTTACGACTCCAGGGACACTGGCTCATCCATCCCTTGCGCCAGCTCTTGAGAGCAGAGAGGAGCATTCAGCCCCTAAGCTCCTTCTTCTCAGCAGCTCCCCTCTCTCCTCCAGCCAACAGACAGCTTCATGGGAAGCAAGCTGCCTTCCGCTGACCTTGTTTAGACTCCTCCAGCAAAACCCCTCCCACGGCAGCCCAGGAGAAAGATGTGATCCCAGTGACAGAGTCCAGATTCCACTGTAAGTGAAGCAGAGATACGCCCCGCAGCCCCACTGCAAACCTCAGTGTGCTTTCTACCATGGTCCCCAAGGGGCAGGTCTCACAAACTGGTCTCTGTCAAATCTGTCTTCTCCCCATCCATGCCTCAGTGATTCCTGCTGCCTCTTGTCACCAGCCCAGCTTAATAGCTTGAAACTCAAAGGCTCAGGAAATTGGAATCCTAAGTGACAATGTGAGGTGTTCAAGGGGCACCCAGCCTGTCATGGCTCTTGGCTTCAGTCCTTCTGTCTTGAGCCCTTCACAGAGCTCCACGGGCTCTCCTGGACACTCCCCATAGGAATCCTGTCTTAACACCCAGATTGGGGTGGACGCTCTAGAACACGTTTCTGCAGCAATTTGGATGTCCCGTCATCATGCACTGACCTTCAGGTCCGTTGTCCTTCTAAACAATGAGCCCACAGCCAACCCAGCGTATTTCCAACCCAAGCTGTGCCTGGCATGGGTAGGGGCTCCAAACCCTATGCCGCTGGGTTATGTGATCACAGCATGAATAACTGCTATTGGCTTCCTGCAGGGAAGACTTAGGCTCTGACCTTGGAGTCAGAATTGTCTGGAAGAAATTCTTTCTTTGTGAGGGTAGGAATCTGGCTCCTGAGCCCCAGTAACAGGAACCCTAGGAATTTCCGTCAGCCAGGACCAGGACCATGGAGAGGAAGAAAGTCCCTTCAGCCCATCTCCTGTAGATCAACTGAATTTTAATTAGCAAGGAGCAAGGAACATTCAGCTGAGCTTCTCAGAGGAACGAAAGAACAGTCTCATTGAAAAATACCAGGAAGGACCTACTGCCAGGAGGGAAGTGTTCTTCCCCGCACTGACAAGGGGGAGGCAAGTGTTGTAGTCAGGGGTTACAGGGAGAACAACTACATACAGGACACAGGATTTGTAACACTGTTTTTATAATAACCACCCAAAGTTAAACACGAGACAGTGCAGGAAGATCTGTCCACAACACTAAGACCCAGGATAGCCGAGGGCCTGGATCCCACAGCAATATCATGC
>RJWM01044894.1:0-12978 GCA_004363535.1 Dasyprocta punctata | reverse complement strand
TTGGAGAGCGTCTGCGTGTAGTCCGAGATGGCCCTGGTCACCGGGTCCCGCACCACCACGATGAGCTTGGTGTCCTTGGACATGGCCGAGATGCGCGCGGGCGCCTCCCGCGTGACGAAGTAGCTGGGCGTCTTCTCCATGGTGATCTGTCCCTCCAGCGTCCTCGGCATCAGGTCCCTGAGAAAGGAAAACAAAAGAATCTGGGGTCAGAAAGTGATGCCTCTTTCTCCTGTCCTCTCAAGGTCAACACTGAATCCTGGTTCCTTCTTATTACTGAGAAGTTCTGTAGAGACATATAAAAATACAAGCAGAATTTTACAGTTGAAGGTACATTAACGTCCCATAGAAAGTGTGATAGCCAGACCCTACTTCTAATGTGAAGACACTTTCGTGGAAGGTAGAACAGCCAGATACAGTTTCTCTGAGATCCTGCAGTGGATGTCACCTCTTTCTTATTTAATTTGGGCTACGAAAGTATCAAGGCTTTGGATTGCCCCAAACATTTGATGTCAAAACACAAATGACTTCAGCCTCTGGATATGTGCCTTCCTGTACATAGCACCTAAGTCTCAGATTTCACTATGCATAGGTCTTTCACAGGCCCACGTGAACCTGCTGTGGGTACCAGAAAGCAAACATCCCCCTGATCAAGCCAGGTGGTACCAGCTTTCCACCACTTTGCCACCAACAAAATGCCTTTTCTTCAAAAAGCAATAAAGCACCAAAAACTCGTGAATTCAGGTAACTATAAACCCATACAAACATATCGTGGAGAAATTCACAAGATGCAACTCTAGACATTTCTAAAACTATTTCATAGTCCATTAAAAAATAATGATGACTTGGAAAATATCTATCACAGCATTAAACAAAAGCAGTGGGCTTTCGTAGGTTATTGTTAACAACCTACAGTAGATACGAGTCATGGCATTTGGACTAAAAAAGCAGTTTTGTGGTGGCACATCGCAATTACATTCATTACAGGAGTTAACAATGTGAGACTTTGATTGCAAGATATCAAGTCAGGAGTGGGGGGAAGGAGATAGAAAGGACAATGACGATGATGACGTTGGCAATGACAATAACATAAAGAGACAACATTCCTATCATTTTTGACCAAATATTTACTTTTTCATAGGACAGTCTAAACTTCCAGCTTCAAACCATCCTAATCCACTAAAACTGTAATTTGAGCACATATATAAAAATTAAGATACAAACTATCTATCAAATGAGCCAGAAAGGACGACTCCCTGGGGAGAGAAGCCGCTTTCTGCAGGACACCGGTGACAGGGAGTCTAGAGGAAGAGCGCTCTGTCCTCCAGGAAGCCTCCTTGGCAGCACTTGCAACACTAAAGCTGGATTGACCCACTTTGCCTACTAGCCACTTAAAGTAGCAGGGTCATCAGGCTAATGTGATCAAGGATTAAAGAGAGTCACAGCTCTCAACTTATTTCGCATTTCTCTAAAAAGCAGGTCAGCTTAGACAAAGGCCAAGTTTCTCCCCTATGTTAAGTTATCTGCAAATTATCAGTCTGAGAGTTCAATGTGCAGAATCAAAGTGTTATCACCATGCCTGGAGGAAATCCAAACCCTGGTGCTCTCTAGGGCTACTGCAGAAGGGTAAATGTAGGAGTCTGTCTTCAGAAACAGTCTGACCTCAAATACCCACTGGGTGTGACACTTAGTACTACCATTTACCAAGGTGTGTGACACTGAACAGGTCACTTATCCTGTCCACACTGCAGTCATCTCATCTAAACAATGAGAGAGCAAAGATGGCGTCCTCCTCTGGCTTTTGAGAGGAATGTGAAGCCAATTGGTGCCCCAGCTGGTACCTCATTAGCAGCAGAAAAATGTTATCAATTGTCTTCTGCTAACAGGATTATGGCAAGCATATAAGGAAGCAAGATTTGCACACAGAGGGCTTGCTACTTCAGCATTTTCGCCCCCACAGAGGAGCAGCAGGGAAGCGTGGGTCTCATAAGAGGCCCAGTGCAGGCACACCGCATCTAACCTCCGACGGGGTCCTCAACCTTCTCTGAGCCCTGTTGACCACATTTCCTCAACAATCCTACAGAAGGTGGTAACTCAACAGAAAGGCTAAACTGGTGATTGCAAATGGAGAAATCGTGTAATAAGGTTAATAAAGAGGGAATGGGCACTCAGCCATAATAAAAACTTCTGCTTGATGACATGCTAGTGGCCCAAGCCATTCCGCAGCATTAACTCTGGAGGAGGACACCATGTTTCACCCTCACGGTCTAGCGTGTTTCTACATGTGTGAGACAGGACTCAGCCTCGGGACTTTCTTGGAGTATCAGCAAAACAATAGAGCCAAAGCATCTCCTGCTGTGACAAAATGTCTTCTGTGCCCCGCTCTAGTGCAGGCTCTGGGCCCACTCTCCCCTCTGCCTGGCTGTGACAATGAGTGGGCAAGAAATGAGACGCACGCTCCATCAGCAAAACCACCCGAGTCCTTTCCCCAGGGGTTCAGGGCTCATCTATCCAGTACTAGGCTCAGACAGAGCCCGGAATCTCCCCAGCATACTCCTGGAGATCCATCTGCTAAAAAAAATAATGGCTTAGTGGTGTTAGTTAGATCACAGTAGTGAAGACTTCATTCAGGCCCATCATGATAGGCAACAGAGACCGCTGCAACGGTCTTGCAGTGAGGGACAGAAGTTGGGGTTTACTCCAAACACAGCTGGGCAGGTGGGAAGAGGGTGGGGTCAATGCATGGAAAACCACCAGGAAGAAAGTCAGATAAAAGGGGAATTCTGGGGAATCCGACCTAGCAGGATTCTTGAATATAGGCCAGGGTGACCAGACACCACTGGGGGGGGGGGTGCTAGAAGATAAGGAACCTCATCAGATATTGAGGATTATCAGGTTGCTGGGAGGTAGGGAGTCTTGCTAAATGAGTGTAGCATTGTGCTTTGCTAAAACTGGATTTTACAAGGAAAAATACACATGGGCCTAGGAGAAGTTTCAGGAAGGAGCCAGACGAAAATTTGGTCAAGTGGAGAATCTTTCTCAGCATGACCTGAAAAGTGCGTGGAAAGCTTGGCATACAACCTTCTAGTGATTGCAAGTCAGTCCCTTTCATTCCCTGGAGCTGCTCTTCTCCCAACATCCCCACTGCACTGCCACCGGCGGCCCGAGCCAAGCCCTTCCCACCTGCTGCCTGGGCCCACCCCTTCACTACCCTTCTCTGATCACACTGCCTTCCTCACACTCAGGAAACCTCTGAACTCAACAGTGGCTCAAAGAAAGCATGAGGCTGTGGACGAGGGTGACACCCTTGCACAGGCCCAGCACCCATTTCCAGCCTGGAATGGCCTCTGGGATGGGAACAACATGCAGGTTAATTGAGCAGCTCATTAAAAAGGCCAGTTTCTCAAATAGCTAGTCATAGCTAATAATTACATAGTGTTTAGGAGCTTGCAAAGAAACTTTCACATACATTATCTGATTTAGTCCTTCCTCACAAGCCTTTGAGGTAAGGATTGTAATCCTGTATTTAATAAGGAACAAACTGAGGCTAAAGGAAAAAGGATGATTCTCTTGTAGCTGGGTCACCAGCCCATCGGTCACAGAGCTGGGACTTTGCTCTAGGGATGCGTCTCCTTCCATCCATCAGGGGTGCCACCCTGTCAACGCTCCTTCTTTCTTCTTAATATGATCGTGAACACAGAAAGTACATCCCTGATCCCTTTTTAAACAGATACCTGTATTTTCTTTTCTCCCACTCACAGATTAGAATCTTAATAGTAGGTATTTTGATGCTAATCAGATCACTGCTGATCATAATTGTTCAAATGTGAGTCAGATTTCAAAACAATGGACGTCTTTGGTTCTCATATTCCCATTGTTAACAGCAGCTTCTGAGGCCTGGAAAATTACCGATCATCGCAACAGCACCTCTGGCTGGGACCCCTCCTCTCCTCCTTGCCACATGAGCAAGAAAGGTTACTTCCTTGAAAGCACAGAAAATTGGTCCACATCATGGGCAGGCGCTGGTGAAGCCGGCAGAGTTGGACAGTAAGTCCAGTACAATACTCAGGAAGACACATTGCTCACAACTCATGAGAAGAGTCCCTTAAGACATCCGAGAGACACTAACCAGGCATGTGTGCCCACCACTAACTGCAGGGTGATAGAAAGCATCAAAGATTTGCCTTTTTTATTAAACCTCAAGGGTGAAGCAAGTTTGTCATCTATCAAGCCCTGGGGATAACAAGCACAGTGAACTTTCAGGAACACTCATGGCTTTGAAAAGCCGGGTCACAGTGCAGGATCTTGAGAGCCAGGTGGGTTTAGAGACAGCGACTGAGGCTTTCAACTTATTTGAAGATATTTACACGAAAGTCATGTGCAGCGTCTGCAGAAGACAATTTCACCCTAGTTGCACATTAGAACCACATAGGGTGTTGTCAATAAGTACTGGGTGTTTGAGCCTTGCCTCAAACAGAATGAATCAAGACACCCACATGGGACCCCAACATGGAAATCTTTAGGTGACTCTAATGCACAGCAATCATTGGAAACCATTACTCTGTGATTTCTATAGTTCTGGAACCAGTCAGTTAGGAATTTAATCCACCGATGTTTGTGTGCACATAAATGAAGACGCTATGGATACAGAGGGCCAGTAGGATGGGAAGAGGGTAGGGCACAGTATTGTGAGCAGAACAAAGGTTATTTGGTTAATCTAAGATTTACTATTTGAGCCAAAGGCCTAACAGTAGATCACAAAGGAGGGTGTATGTTCTGATTGGTCTAGAGATTGCAGAGACAAGAAATATACAATCAAGCTTAATACAAAAAGAAAAAGATATTTCTTATATCTAAACACACACACACACACCACCACCACCACCACCACCACCACCCCTACCACAACAACTACAATAACAGCTAATTATAGAATATAGTGAGGCTGTCAGTAAAGCAAAGTGTAACAACCTAAAAGAAATAGAAGTCATTTTTACTCATATAATAAAAAAGCTAACAGATGTAGCTAATATTTTCGCTATCAAATGTTGGAGCATGTCATCTTAAGCAGAAATTAAAACCGGGTGAAGAATAATTGCTAGTGTTAGATTATCTCATTTGTCAAGGTTTGTGGCTTAAAACAAAACTCTTTCTTTTAAGAAAAAGGGTCCCATGAGGTTTGGAGTATCGCTCAGTGGCAGTGCATTTGTCTAATGTTCACGAGGCATCTCCAGCAATGCAAAGAAGGAACAAAAATCACATGAAACTAAGAAGAATTAATGTCAAAAATGCCCACCAGACTGTTCCCTGCCTTTCTAATCCTCAGGCAGGGAAGGACAATCAGATGTATCTGGAGATTAGAGTCTCCCACCTCAGGTTATAGATAACCTCTTGTCTTTTCTCTCCAAACTGGAAGAAATCAGCCCACAAGGTGGGGCTACCATCTGCTGGGTCAGCTTCCCCTGAGAATGGTTATCTGTGGCTTTGGGGAGCAGAGTTTACCAGGTTGTGAGCAGGGGTCTTAAAAGCTGCTGCTGCTGCTGCTGCTAGAAGCAAAACCTTTACGCTCAAAGCAGCAGGGGATTAGAATGAACCAGGGAAGTTCTAAAAGAGCCCTCTAATAACGATTTTCCAGTAACAAACGCTGCCCTGATTTTCTTTCTTTGCTTCTTCTTTTCCTCTGATGACATCCCCACCCCTACCCAACTGAATTAATTTTTGAACTGGTAAGTTACACAATAATAAAAAGAAAGACAGATTATTGAAATGGGCATAGCCTAACTCACTACAGTCAAGCAATTGCTGGGAATCATTTGCACACAACAGATGAAGGGAGTGAACGCGCTTCAGAGAGAACAGGCTGCAGCCCAGACTGACCTGGGGCGGGTCCGGTCTTCCCACCCCAACAAGAACTTTACAGATCAAGGGAGGACACTTGGCCAAACCTTTCTCCTCTTCCACTGGAAGAAAGACTTCCTTGCTTAGTTGTGGAAATATTCCTTATTTTCTGAACGCCAATAAAGACTTTTTACTTCTTTTTAAGATTTACTTTTTTAAGCTTACATGTACTAACACATACCCACCTTTAAGCAGTGCTGGGGATGAACCCAGGGCCTCACACATACTAGATAAGTACTCTACCACCAAGCCACACCCCCAGTCCCACAAAAATCATTCAATTCCCATTTCTAAGAATTCTGACAAGTGTACAGAATTCAGTAACCATCTGTATGATCAAAATATAAAACAGCTCTATCAAACCCTAAAATTCTCTTTTACTGCTCCTTCCAACAAAGATCTGACAAATTCCCTAGAGTCAAATCTGTCCAAATCTTTCTTTTGAAAAAATATTATTGAAATGAGAAAATGGTCAATAAAGACTTAGAAATGCTGATGCAACATATTTATTGCTGATTTTTTTTTTTACAAAAGACAAACTATTTTTGTGAGGGTCTCTGCTTCCAGCTAGGATGTCTTCTTAGGGATACGCGCATATTTCTGGACCCCAGCTTCCTTAGAGGTAAAGTCATCCTAACAGAGAAGGTGGAAGTGGTTCTGCCCCTTCTGATGAACTATTACGACCAGAATTCCAAAGGTACAGACCAGAAAATTGCAATGTCTCATCAGCTTTAGCTTTTCCAAAAGGTTATATCCAGTTTCTAGCAATTCATAAAACAATACTCTGACAAGGAATAATGCTTATAGTAAGGACGCTTCCTTCATTTGATAAAACAAATAGTGTCATTTTCGAGTAGCTGATAAATTCATAAACAGCAGCCTAGCTAAAAAACATTGGAATTCCAAGGAGGGAGAAGTGAATGGGTGGAGCAGATGTTTCAGGATAGTGAAACTTCTCTGCAGGACACTGTAATGTCCTGTGGATACATTAGACACCTTTCCATCACTGTGACTAAATAATTGAGATAAATAACTTATAAAAGGTTCATTTTGGCTCACAGGTTCAGTTCATGGTCAGCTGGCTCCGTTGCCTGAGGGTCTGTGATGAAGCAGAACTTCAAGGCAGGGAGTGAGTGCACAGTGGAGAAAAGCTGGTCACATTCTGGTGTCTGGAAAGCAGAAAGAGGCAGGACCGCTGCAAAGGTATACCCTGATATCCTAACATCCCTCTGTTAGTTCCAGTTCCTAAAGGTTCCACAGCCTCCCGGTAGTGCCATAGACTGCAGACCACGCCTTTAATATACAGGGTCCTTGAGGGATATTCAAAATCCAAGCTGTGGCACATCATTACACCCTTTCCAAACCCACAGGATGTACAACACCAAGAGTGAATCTGCTAACAGTGTACAACGTATGTTCATGGGTTATAACAAACATACCAGTCTGGTAAAGAAGTCTGTAACGGGAAGGTTATACATGTGTACAGCAGAGGCTATGTGGGGAATCTGTGTCTTCTGTTCAACTTTACCATGAACCTAAAACTGCTTTAAAAGGTAAATTCAATTTTTTTAAAAAATGAAAAAAAGAACTGAACAGAAAAGAAAAGAAAAAAAGAAAAGAAAAAAAATTCCTAGATTGTGACAATGATTCTCACCCTGGTCAAACTTGTTTTTATGGTTCCAGGAATTGAACTCAGGACCCCTCCCTTGCCAGGCAGGCACGGTGCTGCTGAGCTGAGCTATATCCCCAGCCCTGCCCACGTCAAACTTTACTCAGGCGCCTCTGAACTTCTCAGTGTGGTTGCCAGAGACTCTGGCTACAGTGCAGCACCGTGCTGAACTGAACTGGAGCTGCCCAAGCCCCACACTGGTACTCCTCTATGGGGCCAAAGCCTGTCCTTTCTATTCCCCAGGGAAGGAACTGCATGGGGAACCAGTGCTAGAGAAGCTGGGCTTTATTTAGGCTCAGCATTTGCTGGACCAGTTGCTTCAAACTCCGCATCAGAGGAAACCCACTCAGTGAGCCAGAATGCAAGGACAGAGAGAAGCAAAAGACGTGGCAGGTCTGAGGCCAGGAATTTGGTGCTGAAAGTCGGTGTTCAAAGATGTTCAAAAGAAAATTTGAGAAGAAAAGAAAGAGAATTTCCAAGGTGGGCACAGTCCCAGTCTCAATCAGGACTCACAGGACCTTCTGTATCACTCATGGTGAACCTATGGCACACATGCTGACTTTCCTTTTAGACAAAATATGTTAATATATCTGTTGCTTTTTCTAAACTAAAACCTCAGTATTCAGGTTGAGTTGTGGCTTTATGGTAAATAAGTGGGTATTGGCTTCAAGGTTGGGCACTCATCTAAAAGGTTCGCCATCACTGTTCTACAGTCACAAGCATAGGCTAATGCTCTTCTCTGAAGCCAACCCACCAACCCTAAGTAGAGACCCCTGAAGACCTCCCAGATGTCTTCCCACTTTATAACAACGCAAATCCCAGGAAGCCCCAGAAGTAGGGCAAGAAAAGTTAAAACTCTCTGCTCCCCTTTCTTCTCCTACAGAAAAGTAAGAGCCCCAGCCGGGGATGAGAAAAGGAGCTTTCCCTAGGAAATCTAACAGATTCCAGGACAATGGCAGCAGCGAGGTGTAACCCGAACTGTGAGCTGGAGCTGGGGAAGCTTCTTCTTTAAAGTCGCTCTTCCCAAGGGGCTGAGTTTGGCAGGGAGGAGTGTGGGAGGAAGATGCTATCACCGGCCTCTTTATGGGGACCCTGCTTCCTTCCGGCTCCCACTTCTCCATCAATAATTACCTCCATTTGGGGGAGATGTTTGCATATCAAAGCACTCCTTTGGGAGGGTTTAAAATCATTTTAGATGAAACTGCAAATAGCTCAGGGCTCTCAATTTCAGGTCTTGCTACCAGGTCCTCGGGGCTGCCGGAGGTGACGCAATGACTCCTTCACAAGTTTATGGGCCCCTTTGCTGCCCTGCTGCGGTCTGTGTGTGTGTGTGTGTGTGTGTGTGTGTGTGTGTGTGTGTAATAGGTTGGGAAGAACAGAAATAACAAAGACTGGCCTCTCCGGCCCTCCTCCTCTTCCAAACCCACTCTCTGTTCTCCACTCCCAACCCCCAACCACCTCAGAAAAGATTTGACCTCCATTGTCCTGAAGTTTCAATACAGGAAGAAAGGCCTTTGAATGCCACAAAGGGGTGGAGCGCAAAAGATCCTCTCAAGGCCCTGGGTCAGCTGGATCTCCCTTTTATTTGGGCCGAACCCCGAATCCTAGGGTACAGGTCCTGGGCCACAGAGGCTGCCAGTTCCTGTTCCAGGAAGAGGCTGCCATGGGCGAGGAGGGAGGGTTTCAATAAAAAGCTAATAGCCTTTTGTGTAGGAGCTCTCAGGGGTATTGCTCCCATTTATTGGGGCTCACTGTGTGTGGGGATGGACAAATCATGTGAAATCCGAGGGATCTGCATCCACTTTCTTGGGGAAAAAAAAAAAACTTAAAAAAATAATTAGAGAAAAAAGGAAAATACGAGTTTTCTGGGAAACTGACTTTAAGAAAGCACAGTCAGCTGGACCAACGGGTCAGATCCAACCACTCTGCAACCGCAGCTGGCTTCCGTGGCCACAGCGGCAGCGGGTCACGGCACAGCCCGGGCCCAGGCCGCGTCTCCTTCCGCTGGTGGGTGCAGGCTCCAGCAGCGCCTGGCTACTCCCCTGCCAGAGTGTGAGGCAGTCGCGGTGTGTGTCCCACAGGTTCCGGGTCCCCTCCTCCCAGGGCTGCTGCCTTTTCCCTAGTGCCCCCCAGAACATAAGCAAATGTTTGTCAACAGACCTTTCCCCAAGAGCTTCTGGGTCACTTGCAACACTGGTCTGCACGGAGTTAATGGAGAACGCTCACCCCTCCCGCTGATGCACACCAGGGAAGCCGAGAGAGAACAAGACCAGGTGAGGCGCTCCCCCAGCTCAGCGCGCGCGGCGTGGAGTAGGCCTGTGCATGCCACCGGTGACCGCTGTGAGGTCACCCTCCTTACCTCTAGGCCACCGCCTCTGACAGCCAGCAGTAGGTTGCTGTAAGTTGGGAGGGTTAGGTACTTGAATATATACAAAGGGCACCTCAGGTATCAGTACAGATCCCCAAAAGGTGCAACAGGGTGGTCAGTGTCAACTGCACCCCAAAACTAGGCATCTGCTTGTTAATCACCCTGGTGAGTAGAAAGAAAAGTGGGGTTCAGGGACTGACTGTGACGCTTTGGGCAAGTTACCTAACATCTCTGTGCCATCATCCCCCATCTGTAAAATGTGAACATTTGCCATACAGTTTTTACAATTTTTTTCAAGGATTAATGCAGTGTGGTAAATGAGCTAAAGAGAGAGAGAGAGAGAAAAAAAAAAACAAAAAAACTACCCAAAGGTAAAGCAGAATAAATCTTGCCCATGTCACCTGCTTTTATCACCTTTGGCAAATGGCTGTAAGTGAAGGAAATACAACTAAGAAAAATACTGAGTTGGATCTTAAATCCCAATGTTCATATAAAGACAAACGTTTGAAAGAGTTCTGTTTGTTTCTTTTTCTCCACTTACGCTATAAGCTCGCTTTGTGTCCCGTCCTTGGTACCCTCAAAGACGCTGGAAACAAAGGAAAATGGAACTTGCCCTCTCCAGCGTCTCAGGTTAACATTACTGAATTCAGATGATCCAAGCCAAGAGAAATGGGAAATGAAATGATGTAGCCATTTTATCAGCTCTGGGAATGGAACCTGGGGCCTCATGCATACTACACAAGGACTCTACCACTGGTCTACATCCCCAATTCTTTTTAAAGAATATTTACTTTAGAAGTGGATCTCATTAAGTTGCCTGGTACTTACGATCCCCCTGCCTCAGGCTCCTGAGTAACCAGGATTACACAAGTGCACCATAACCACCCCCAACAGATGACAAGATGCAACTGTCCTGCTGCAACCAGGTCTACAGGGTGAAGACCAAACACACTCATTCGCCTTCTAACTCCCTGCCGTGAGGCCAGTGGAATCCCATTCACTGTAAGCTGAAGTCTGAGACAATGCTCCCTCAGGCTCTGCTTCCTTCTTGCTCAACAAATAGAACTCTTATGGTTATCAACTGAAAACAGTATAAATTAGATCAACAAAAATTTTAAGACATAAGCTTTAAGTTAAGCTAGAATGAATGAAAATGAGTGTAAATAAACTTTCCTTATCCCAGGCTTCCAATGACTCAAGAACACATTAAGGAAGAAAAGAAATTCTTTCTCATCAAAGGGGACAGTCGTGGGGTATGAAAGTTGGAGGCGCTGCTGTCTCTTATCTGTCACTCTTCCTCAGCACTTCTCCCCGATCAGGTCTTTCCCGTGCTTGAAGCTGACAGAGAAAGGTCACGAGAAAGCAAGTGGCGAAGAGATGGCAATGGGAACCCTAACTAGACACCATGGATGAAGGTCCCCCTTTTAGGAATTCTCAGTTGGCAAAGTTCAGACATTCTTCAGAGTCAACCAGAGAAAATGTAAGTCCAATTCTGGCTTCACTCAAACTCTCATCTTTGCATTGTCATAGCCAATTGTGTAATCTAAAAGCTCCATAAATTTGCAATGGATTACTATACAGAGTCTTGCTTCATGTATTTCATACAAAGATATGAGACTGGAAAAGCGTTGGATGGTGAAGCTATTTAGAAAAGTGCTGTATAATCTGAGTGGGTCCCGTGGTCCCATCAATATCTGATATATTCTACAAGAACTTGGTGGATGATTTCGCCTGACTAGTGAGTCTCCAAATAAAATCTCCAGCAACGGTCTTGTGTCTTAAAGCTTTTCCATTCCTATTCCACTTCCCTACCCCAATGGAACAAAACTGTAAGTTCCAACGAGCTCAAATAACTAAACGATTACTGAGAAAGTTGCTAAGAATTACAAGTGAGATTAGTCTTTTACCCTGCATTAACTCCAGTGAAAAACTAACCTGGTAACTTTTTTTTTTTTAAACCTGGTAACTTTTTAAGCAAATGATTATTTCTAAGAACAAAATGTTCAGTTGAATTTTTATTGCTTTCCATGATTTGTTTTGTATTTTTTGCATGGCAAATTGTTAAGATTTCTCAAAATAAAAAATACAAGCAAGCAGCAAAATATCGGGTTTAAAAAGTACTTGAAAATATTTAATAAATGAATGAATATAATAGGGCTGGGGATTTAACTCGGTGGCACAAGCACCTGCCTGGCAAGTGCAGGGTTGCGAGTTCTATCTCTGGTACAAAAAAAAAAAAAAAAAAAGAAAGAAAGAAAAAAAAAAACATAAATGGATGAGTGAAAAGGAATCAACTAGCTATATTTCAAATGAATGACTGAAGGTCATGGCCCAGATACATAAAGAGAATTGGGAGCATCCTGGAATAATAAATTACCACGGAGCCAGGTTTGAAAATGGTGATGGCCTCAGTGTCCAACACTCAGAGATGACACATTTATGTATCACCATACCTATTACATTAAGTGACACAATTACATTAAAAGGCCATTGACTTAAAGGTCTTCAACTTGCTTGCTAAGCAAAAGCAAAGAATAAGTGTATTGTAAGATCAGAATTCCTCCTTTTACCTGTAAAACACAGGCAAACAGCAAACAAATCTCACCTTTAACTTTGGATGCCCTACTTCTGGTGGTTGGCAGTACACCATGGCTTCTGTGCTCAAACTAATAAATGGTTACAGTTAATACCAATGAGAAAGCTGGTTTTCATGAGCAGATTTACACTATGATTTGGGTTTAACTGTTAAATTGGCTTGCTTTCCCAGATATCCACCTAGTGATGGCAGGCTGAGATACCCCAAATGTCTCCTAGGGAGCAGCAAGAGAAAAGCAGACTGCAATTGAAATCTATATTCATCATGGATGACAAATCGCTAAAGTGGCCATTATGCATTGTCTATGGGAATGATTGTCTGTAAGGGGCTTACCACTATTTAGAGAGAAATTCCACATATGGAAAGTTTACCAACAGATGTGGGTACTTGGCTCAAAATGAGAAATGAAGGAAAGAATCACCCAGAGAAGTCATTTCCATGGGGGGACTA
>RJWM01044893.1:0-13048 GCA_004363535.1 Dasyprocta punctata | reverse complement strand
GAAAGTTTTAATGGATGTGTAGCCCCATCTATATAAGTGTCAGAGGAAGAAAGAGACCCTTGAACAAAGAATAAGAGGAAGGCCGAGAAGGACCACTAGAGTTAGCAAAGCGGAAGCCACTGGTGACTTGGACAAGGTGACTTTGATGACAGCGGCTTCAGGGGGACGCACAAGCCTGGACCTCTGCTTTCCTCTGGCTAGTCTCACTGCCATACCAATTCCATCCACTCTGCACCTTCAGATCAGGAAGCACAGTTAATACCTTCAAGGAATTCTGTTACACACAGAACGAGAGGGGTGGGGTGGTCTTACACAGGAACTGAGGCCAGGAGTGTTGTGTTTAAAAAAAAAAAAAGTGCCAAGTAAAAGTAGTATGTAACATGTGAGCAGGCAGAAGGAAAAGATGAAGAGGAAACGGAGATTTGGGGATGCGGGAGAGAAAGGGAAAGACTGCTGGAATGGGCAGCTAAGGGACCCCAGAACTAGAGACTGCCCAAGAATAAGAGGAAAACCATGGATAGGCTCCAGCGCTAGCGGGAGGACGCCAGGGTTCAGAAGCACCAGTTGGCGGATGTGCCGGGGAAGCTCTCAGATAGCTGCGGATTTCCCGCTACTGAAATAAGACAGGCAACCAGGCGCCCGCTGGGAGCGAGGGTGGAGAAGAGGGAGAGGAGAGCGTGCTCTGAGGCTGGCTCCTTTCTGCCTGGGTCGGCGGAGCGACAGCACCCATCATCCACACCAGCATCCACAGCGCTGCATCGCCCAGGGCTTCTCAGCGGCCCTACTGCAGTGAAGCAAGCTCATTATTTTCCTTGTGAAGGCGGTGTGCATCTGTTACAGTCTACGCCTAAAAAGTTTTGCAATTCTGTACAATCTGTACACTGAGTTTCTCCTAGTTTTTTAAACTGGGTATTATTAGATAAGTAAATGCTGAATGCTGCATGCTTAGTTTTTCTTTAACTAACTTTACTAGCATACATTTGCAGTGTATAAGGGGAGCTGGTACCTGCACAGGACACAGCTTCCTTCTCTTTAGGTCCCTTCTCTGCTTCTCCCTCCTCCTTCCCTCTATCTCTTGGTTCCCTTTCTGTTTGCAACAGACCTATCTTCCCAGTTCCTATTATGTGTCGTTTATTTTGCTCTTTCATTTATTTATACTTTGGGTTTCTCATGTTTAGTTTTAACCAGCTATTTGGAAGACATCTTGAAGCATTAGCAGTCACATTTTCAAGTCAGTAGATATAAGCGAAATAAGTTTGGTCCATTACAATGGACTTCAAGTTGTACTTTGTGGAGAGGAAGACTACTTCCTCCCCAAGCAGACTGACAGAAAGTAAATACCACTGTCCTCCGGGGACACAAGACAACTTCCTGGAGCTAGAGTTTCCTCTCTGATCAAAAGCTACACTCTGCACTCTTGGTGTTTTAGGGAAAGCAGTAATCCGAGTCCTGTGCAAAGCTATTTGTGCATTTTCCAGAAATATGCAGATAGCAACTGTTACTAGTAAAGAGGTGAAGAACTGTACACCAGGGTGGCTGGACAGAAAATAAGGAAACGGGGCCACACTTTGTATAGTGATCAGGACTGGGGTGGAGACAATAACCAGGAGAAGTGGAAGAGGCTGAATAGTCTGGCGATCACGCACTCCCCTAGGGGAGAAGACGAGCCAGCCAGCACCTGGGAAATGCACTCCAGCAGCCCCTCCTGTTCTCGCCCCAGCTCTGAGTGCATGGGGTGCCGATGCTGTGTCAGGAGGGGTGATGACGCCTCTTGGGAAAGGAGCTCGCAAAATGTGCTACGTCAGACAGGTGACAAAATGAAAATTTTCGCTCTTCCAGTTAACGTTAATTGCAAATAAAATGCAATTGGTTTCCTTAGATGAAATGCAATTGTTCTTTACAGTCTTCAAGATCTGAAATATTCAGGGAATTGGTTGTATGATTGCCAACATAATGGATGAGCATTTTTTGAAAATCTAATTTTGCTTTGCGGTATTGGGGACTGAATCCATGGTGTTTAGACTGAGCTATATCCCCAGCATTTTTTTTATTTATTTATAGTAATTTTTATTTTGAGACAAGAGCTCACTAAGTTCCTCAGCTTGGGTTAGAACTTGTGACTCTCCTGCCTCCACCTTCCTGAGTCCTGAAATGACAAATGTCTGCCACCATGAGCAGTGAAAATTTCAGCTCCAATTCTGAGTCATAAGGAAAACTACACATATTGATGGATTCAGAAACATAATAATTTACTCTAAATCATAGCTCTTAGACGTTCATTTGAAACTAACTTCCTACAATGATTGCGCCATACTAGAAACAAACAAGTACATGACGTTGATGGGACAGGTTCACTACACGGACTGGAGCTAACATTAGATAACTCTTGAAGCACTAGCTGGTTTTCACTTTTCCACAAGTCAACAACTATGATCCCAGCACCTGAATGATAAAGAACGTGTTAATCCAATATATCTACAACATCATGGTTTATTTACAATCTTATGACATCCTTCAAATGTCTCCTATATAAAATAGTTACACTTTTATTCTGTATGTGTTCATGCTGCACGTGAACCCCTAACAGCAACAACACATGAAATATATTCATGAAGCAAGCATTTAACGACATACTTTAGATTCCAATATATCCCAATATGAATGCATCTCCTAAAATACATTCCAAAATTAATATTGTTTCTGCTAAGTTTTAACCACCCCAAACCTAACAAATATATAAAATAAAAATCATGCATTTATAAAATAAAACACTATTAAATTTTATTAAGTCTTATTAATTGTAAATAGAGGCACCTTTTTATTAGTATAGGAGATATGATGGAAAAATATGGTGAATAATTAAATTTTTGAAATGCGTTACAGTAAAAAAAGAAACACATTGCCTGTAATTCCCCTTAAAATATCACACTTTGCCTTGAACGCATCTACCCCATCATTCTCGCACTTTCTGAAGCAGCTCTGGAGTCCTCTTCCAAATGGTTTCAGTTTTGCCGTCATGACTGCCTTGGCATGCTGAATCGATGCGAAACATTTAACTTTCTCAGTCACTGTGACTTTGGGAATGAGCCAGGAGTTTCATGGCACCAGATCCAGTGACCAAGGCCAATGAAGACACGCCGTCGTGTTCTCACGAGCCTGCCTGCCTGCCTGTCAGATGGCACTCAGCATCAGCCTTCACATTTCTGATCACATTTCAGAAAGACACTCAGAAAGAGAACGTCTAGAACTGTAGCAAGAAGGATGGGATAACTGTATTTGAAGCAAGGGAAAATAATTTGAGGAAGATCAATGTGACTGTACCTTTTACTACTGTAATAATCTTTCTCCAATTTTTTCCAAATACTCACTGTATGCTTTGATCACATCTTGTAAATAATACCTCAAAACATCAAGTTAAAAACACCCACATTCTTGGGCTAGACTGCTATTAAATATTCTTGGCATTTTCAGAGCAACTATGGTCATGTAGAGATATCAGTGTTTCACCGTAACCCTGGTACCTGATAGAAAATCCATCATCCCTTTGTATTAGCTTTGGTACCAAATTTATCTGAGGCCGCTGACTCTCCCTGAAAGGAAACAGCATCAGTGTGCGCTGTGTTCCTGGACAAACAGAGCTGGCTCTGTGTGGTTCCCAACATTAGCCTTGCCATAAACCATCAGCTGACAAAACAACAGTGCCTGATCAAACATGCTTCCATTCTCATTCAAGAGGTTCAATCAACATTTACTGGGCAACAAAGACACATCACTTACGCAACAAATATTTGCATTCCTGGTAGGCCTATATGTAATTCTATAATTAAGATCACACATATATATCATTCATCTATGCATAAACATATCAGGCTTGATAAAAATATGGCAAACATTTAAACTTTTTCACAGTTGATTAT
Organism: Dasyprocta punctata; assembly: GCA_004363535.1. Taxonomy (NCBI): domain Eukaryota; kingdom Metazoa; phylum Chordata; class Mammalia; order Rodentia; family Dasyproctidae; genus Dasyprocta; species Dasyprocta punctata. The sequence goes on along the minus strand of RJWM01044893.1, from coordinate 9,131 downwards.
TGTAAAAGACATATTGCCATTACCCGCTCAAAACCCTCCCCCTTGCTTGAACACACTTCTCCCCTCATTCCTGACACTTTCTGGAGCAGCTCTGGAAGGCCTTCAGCCTGCAGGGCGCCCACCCCGAGACAGAGACCCACACAGCCCATGCAAAGGCTCAGGCTGAAAGCTTGAGAATCCAAGGAGACAAAGAGGCCCTGGGTCTGTGGTAGTAAAGAAAGGACCGCAAAAAGCTACAGAAATACTGCGCCTCTGTCACCCATATTCCAGCCAAGAGGTTCTCTGATCAGAGTGCGTAAAAGAAGGAATAAAGGGAACTAAGTGCCTTCAGTTCACAGCTGTGTCCCCTCTCAAGTAATCACTGCCTGCAGGGTGTGTGCGGATAGTTGATGTAAGGAAATATTTGTGGCTTTAGAATCGAGCAAAGGATGACAAGGAGGGAGGGCTCAGTCCCCAGACCGGTCAGTTGATTTCCCAGAGACCAGCTCTTGTTCCAAAGCCACTTTACACAGAGGTATTTTATTTAAAAACACATGCAAGCTGAAGAGCGCATGCAGACAAATCTTCAAAAGCCATTTGCTGTGTTCAGATGCTGGGCATGGGCTCGCAAGGTGAGCCTTCTGCTGCCAGCGACAGGACCCTCTGACCCCTGATTCCTGACCATCAGCTGGCCAGACAGGGACTCGGGCAAGAAACCTCGCTTCTGGTTTATCCACCACTCCAGGCTGAAAACTCGGCAAGGAGAGCATCAACAGACACATCATTCCTTGTGTTTATTTTTTTAAATTGACAATTTCAGAATCATGCCAACAACGCACGGAAGCAGACCGAGGAGGCATATGTGAAATCAGGCTGGGATTGTGGCTATCAAATAGCTTTTCCATTTTCTAGAAAATAATTCAATGTTCTCTGCCTCCTGATGTGGCCTGGCTCTTTTCATGCACCTCTCTTCGGAGGAAACATCAAGTCTTCACTGTGAAAAGATCCTATCACTTTTATAACCCATTATCTTTGCAAAGGAAGTGGAGATAAATAGAAGAACAAGAGAGCGGTAATGTCAAGCGTGGAGGAAGCTTTACCAGACTCACACAACCTGGAGAAAGATTTGCAGAGCTAAAATTTCATGGGTTTCAAACAGCACCTTTAAATCTGTGGACTCATAATTACACCAGAAGTGTCAGAGACAGGGAACATGTGCTATTTCTTTCTACACCGCTCCATGGTCTGATGTCATTGTACAAAGCAAAGTTAGCGAACTTAAAAATTTTTCCCCATTAGACATAGTGTTTATACACTACCAGTCTCCTTAAGAGAATGTGTAGATTAGAAGGATGACTTCTTAGTCAAGTGTAGAGTCACAGACCTCTAATGCCAGCATTCTGGAAGGTTAGGCAGGAGGATCACAAGTTTAAACCCAGCAAGGACAACTCAGCAATTCAGTGAGACCCTTTCTCGAAATTAAAAAAAAAAAAAAATTATATAAAAAAAGGACCAAGGATGTAGCTCACTGTAAAGGCCCTGGGTTCAATCCCTAGTACCACACACACACACACACACACACACACACACCCCTTCTAGTCCAGCATCTCTCCTCAGCTCTCTCCAAGTTGCCTCAGTCTTAAGAGCTCAGAAACATCATCACTCTGACCCCCGCTGGGTCACCACAGGCCGGGGCTGCAGGAGAGCCTCCTGACCCCAACCCAAGACCATTTCGCCATCTCAGGACAGGCCAAGGTAGTCACACGCCATCCCCGTCATTTCCTCTTACTTTGCCATAGGCATCTTACAGACATTGCCTCTGTCAACACTTCCTGGTCTCCCTACCTGAGCATGCTACTTCCTGCTAGGACCTGAGATGACACTGATCCTTTTCGGTTCTCCGGCTGCCAAGGCCCAGGGTTTTTTCTCTCCTTGGCCTCCACAATCCACAGGGCCTGGCCTGTGCCCTGCCTCACCGCACCTCGGCAGGAGTCCCCTTTGGCTTTCCTTGGTTCCTTTTCTGCCTCAAAATTTTTCTCCCAATAAAACTTATAAACAAAGTTAGGGAAAAACTGTTTCTCAAGTGATCCAAGAAGAATAAGCTAGAATGAACAGGCAAAGAAATACGATAGTATAATGAGAAAGATTTTAAAGAGTGAAACATCGAAATAAAGATTAAAAAACACTGTGGAATTTTTCTTGCAGAAAGAGCACTTAAAGGGATTTTATTCTCTGACATGACCTGGGGTGCATACATACCCACGGGCAGGCTAGAACAGTGAGACACCGTGATCCATTTAGATAATCCACAATAACAGACTGCTAAGTTAGGACACAGGAAAAAACAATGTATATCCATCATTGTTAGGAAACTACCATTAAGCACATCTCCGATTACAAATAGATCATTAATCCTATATTGTAAATAAATGAATTTTATGGTATTCTTACGAACATACAAAAATAAATGCAAACACACATAACATAAAGCAGAAACTACTGGTTTTTAATTTTCAAAATTGAACAGTGCCTATCAATGGACGGTGGGTGAATTGTTTCTTCCATTCCCTTTTGATTCTTTATTATTTTTTCAATCTCTGTCTTTTGCTGGTTCTATTTCCTTTTGTGAAAAAGTATAAATTACATTTATAGCCAGGCAATAAATAAATGTTGCTTATTAAAGTCCTCCCCAAATGCAAATTCAGTCATGAAAGTAGCTGCTTGGGCCAAATGACTCCAATAGGGGGAACAAAGAGAAGATGTGTCTGCCCTGGTCTGCCTTCAGCTCAAAATTACCTAAGGACATGAAATACCCACATTGTTCTTGAAAGTGGCATTCATTGAAGCAATCACTGCAGCACCTGTTTCCGATGCCTTAAAGCCACACAGTAGCAGTCTACACAGCAGAGTCTGAATTCATGCTTTCTGCGTCCTTATATTTTATACTAACTTTTAATTCAATAGACAAACAGAAGATGTTTAGGTGAGCAATTAGATCCAAATTCAAAGCAATAATTCTCCAATACAGTAGTACCCTATAAACGTTATCCTTCTTCAATCAATACACTTTTAGTGGTGACATCATAGTTTTTCAAAAGAGGCAAGTTTTTTTTAATAGCCAAAAACCAAAATTAATAATACTGCATAAAATTTGTAAAACAATCACAAAACTATGCTTTCGAAGCTGATGCAATGAATATAACCGACCTACCATTTAGTTGTCCAACTGACATGAAATCTGTCAAAGTTATTTAAGAATTAGTTTTCCTTTTCTACTGTTACGAATATGGATTGCTCCACCTGCATCTCATGTATGATTTTAGTCCCCAGTCCTTTTGACAGGGAGGAAAATTAATCCCGCCCATCAGGAGTGGGACCTTAGAGGTGGGCGCTTTGGAAAGTGAGTGGATTAGATGAGGTCATTAAACAGATTACTGTGATCAAGTTCTGGTGGGTCTGCGTGCAGAGCGAGGCAGACTAAGGCACTCCTGTCTCCCCACAGGAGGCGGGGCAGCCGGCGGGACCCGCACCAGGGCTGCACCATTGTCCCAACTTCCAGCCTCCAACACTGAGAGATAAATAACCCTCGCATCTCTATAAGGCAGCCTGCCTCCATGAGAACGAAATTCATTTATCAGGAGACACTGTCAAATAACAATTCTTTCCAGAGGCAGCAACCTGAGGACTCTTTCAAGGCTGGATCAGGCCAGGTCTTTGGAGGCCAGCTGGCATGAATCTCATCCCCCAACCCTCACGGAACGGCCAAACGGAGCACGAAGCCAAGATGATATAGAGACATTTTCCTGTGCAGGAGGAGGGATGTCACAAGCAAAGCTCCCAGGCGCTCAGCACCTGTGAGGTCCAGTGTGTCCCCAGAGAAGGGTTACTGCCTGCAGGTGTCAGAGAAAAGGGCACTTGGGTAAAAGAAAAGTTTGACCAACAAACCGAGGGCTATTTAGAGCTCAGGGTTCTGCTTCCCTGAATGTTACAAACCTGACTTTTGCAGCCGTTCTGAGTTGACATTTTCTGAGATGAAGAAGATTACACAAAGGAAATTTCCTTTTAGAGGGAAGATCATAAATTCAATTTGTGATATCAGTTGGATATTCAAATGTAAATCCAAGATTCTAGATCTTACTAGTTTTGTCAACTCTACACGAATTTCTTACATTCAAAACCTCCTCCTAACACTACCTTATCCTGCCATTTGGAAAGGTTATCTTGACTCGGTTATGTCATATGTAAAAGCAGCCAGCTTTTTCCCCATGTATTAAGTGTCACAGCCCCACACCTCACCCTGATTCTGGTCCATGACCCAAGCAATGATATCTGACCCCAATCACCTACCGCTACATAACAAACCACGCTGGGGTTTACTGGCTTCCAACACAATGGTTCATTCATTTCACAGTACTGTAGGTTAGGAACTGAGCAGGGCTAAGTTAGGAGACCCTTTTGTTCCATGTGGCATCGCTGAAGGTCGGTAAAGGACATGCAGACAGAGGCAAGGCTGGCTGCCTATCCAGGCAGCTCTTCCCCCAGCTCTGGCACCATCCGGGGTGCAGAGGGGGACACTCAGGAGGAACCCTGGCTTGGGCACTTACACATGGCCTCGCAGGCGTGATTCTCTGTTTAGCTGGACAGCTCACACAGCACTCCTGCCTTCAAGAAAGCGCTCAGGAGGACAGGGAGGAAGCTGCAGGACTGCTTTAAGCCAAGCTCAGCCTTCAAAGGACTTTAATTATACAGGAAAAATCAGACAAAAACAAAACGTTTGTGCAGGATGTCTTTAGGAAGTAATTCATATAGGCTAAGCATTCCTAATGTGGAGATCTGAAATCTGAAACACTGTATAATGTGCAACATTTTCACAGAGCACAGAATTCCACAAGGGAAATTCCACCTGAGGTCAGGCGGGAGGCTGCAGCCAAAGCTCAGGTGCAGTGTGCGTCAGGGTCTATGAACCACAGTGGAATTAAATGTTTAGACCTGGGACCCGTCCCTAAGACATCTCATTATATATATTAAAGTATTCCAAAGTTGAGAAAAAAACTGAAATATTCGTTCTCCCAAGTATTGCAGAAGAAGAAAGGAAAAGCGGGAAACTGTGCAGAATAAATTTCAACAACAACAAAAAAAACCCTGCCCATGTGTGCTGATTATGAAACATCTCTAACAGCCTCCTTGTGTCTACCAAGGAAATCACAACTCATTCTGGCCTCATGTGAGACGCAGTAAAATACAGCAGCCGAGGGGGAGAACTCAGGAGCCCTGCCCTGTCCTCTACTATGAAATGGCACCACAGCTCTGCAGTTACAGCTGCCTCCTCCGGTCAGCATCTCTGCCCCACCTGGAAGGCCCTGTCTCCGTGGGATGTTTTTATTTCTTCTGCCCAAGCCACTCGCTCTCTCCTTCCTTTGAACCTCCAGACATTCTTCTGGCAAGTGAACATGAAATATCCTGTCTACTACAGTTGGACACACTAAGACACAGTGTTTACGTTCTTGTGTTGCTGTTGATTAAAACATATTAAGGCTTTCCTTACTAGACTATAATATTTCTTCTCTACGTTGTACTGAAGATAATTCCATACCTATCCACCCTTTGCCCAGATCATCCCGTTCTTTATGGATCCATCCCACCATAGTGGGATCATAAGGTCAGGGACAGCATAATGACCAGCGCAAGGTCATCAGTGTGAGGGATACAGAGACATTAGGGAATCCAGTTGGCACACCTGAGCTCTGCCATCAGTCCGATCTACCTACAGGTCCCCTAAAGGAGGAGTTGTGTGTTTTGCAGAACGTTACCCCACCTCTTCAAACAACAGTCCCCTCACACGTACGTGAGGGGAGTAGCAATAATAATTTCTGAAAGGCAAAGGAGAACCCCGATCGAAGCATGGGGCATGGAGCTTGCACCATGGAATGTTTTCTCCGCCCACCTCCTTAGGGGGTGACGGACACCAAAGCAGCCCTGGCTGATCAGAGAGGCAAGGTTAGGAGTGAGCCTGTAGCATTGTCAAGACTTGAACAAATCTCAGCATGGCAGGCCACAGACATGAGGACTGCACTTGGTTTCAGAAACCAATTTTTGATTACAAAAAAAAAAAAAAAAAAACTATTATTGACTAAAAGGGAAATGCCACCCAACTAAAAAGAAAAAGTTGTATTTCAATTTCAGTTTTATGGCCAGCCCAACTTCACCCGGGCAGCACAAAACCCTCCACGCCACTATCGCTTAGCACCTGTCTGAGATACATCTCCCCCTTTTCCAGTCACTGCCCACTGCGGGGCAGGACCTTGCCAATCACCAACCCTTCATCACTGGGCCCCCGGGAGCTGTCTCTGCTCAGGCTTCCTCTGCCAGTGACGAGATCCTGAGAAGAGGGCAGCGCACTGAGCGTCTATGTTCTAGTCCAACCCACACGCGCGCTAAAACAGAGAAACCTGCTCATCAGAGAATTGTGGCGAGCGAAACCCTGATGCAAACCCTACAAATACAATATTCACCAACTTGGTTCAAAGGCACTTTCAGAATTCTTGGGTGTTCTTGGCAATAAAGGTCATCAGTTACTATTAATGATCTTAAAAGTTTTTATTAATAAAATGTCAAGTAATTTGATTTTTATTGGTGGCTATGTTTAACAATCTATTTTTAAACAAGTAAGTGGAACTATCTGCTTACAAGAGATAAAAAGTATCAAATGCATTACTAACTTTAGTAAATATGAATAAAACAGCAATATTGCAGCTGCCATTTAATCAAGAAATTAAAGCTTGGCGACTGACCTATTATTATCAATCAGTAGCTGGAAAACACAATTTGGGGACTGACATGTTTGTTACTTTCATCTGCCAGTATTTTTTAAACATTTCCATTAATTAGTCTGAGAGATTTACGACACTCTTCCAAGTGCTTTCAAATGCTACTTGAAACTCACAAGGTTAGACATTCTAAGATATACTGTTTGGGTTTTTGTGTTGCTGTTAATTAAAACACATTAAGCCTAATAGAACACTCAGGTGGCTTTCTGCAGACAGTTCCATCTTTATTTGAAGGAGAAGCAGTGAATGGAAATAACCCGCACTCAGATCAGTCAGATGCAATAAACCAAAAGCTAGGAAAAGCATCTTTATCTCTCCTGATTTCTCACCAACAGACCAGGTAATAGACAAGAAAGCAGCTTTGGCCTCCACTAAATTCCCTCTCTGAAGGACTTCAACAATTCTTCAACTTTGTAAGATCGGTATATGTCTCTCCATTGAATGTGTTTCGTGATCATAGATGCTAAACTACGTGGTCTGGAAAGAAATCATTTCTCTCATTAGCAGTCAGAAAATGTTTGAAATGTGAATCTAGAAACAACACTAAAGTATTAACTTACTCAGACAGCATAGCCAGCACTCACTACTTAAATAAACTATAACAAAGATAATCTCAAAAATTTATTTAAGAAACTGCCACTCCAAAACCAAGATTTTTTTTTAAATCCAAGCTTAACTTTTCCATAAAGAGCCACATAAAAAGAAATAACACGACTAAATCCCTAGCTCTTTTTAAAAACACGGTTTGATTGGCTTGGAAGCTATATCTAACTCTAAGACCTGCCAAAGGCACATATGTGGAAACACAATCATAGCTTCAAGGCAGCTGATAAATAAAAGCCATGGAAAGGCAAAATATTACACTCTATTATTACATTTCTTTGAATGTCACTGAAATGCCGGGATTTGATACACACCACAATGCTTGTCCCAGCCACGTACTCAGAGCATATGCTGAAGACAAATTGAGCAATGCATAGCAAGGCGATGGCTTCCAGCATCAGCTCCTCCACTCTAGAAAGGGACAGAAACCCCAAATCTTTGTATTCCCCAAAGGAAGGGCTACAGCCCCCCTGTCCCTTTCAGGCAGATGTTAACACGTTAACAGATGTTAACATGAGACGAAACCCACAAGGCAAGGCAGGCTTTTTGAGAAAGGGACAGCATCCTCCTCCCAAGCTGGACACCTCGTGGTGGCCTCAGACCCAGCTGCCCCAGGATGTGGAGCAGCAGGTGGGGGCAGAGGCAGCAAAGGGCCAGCTCTCTGCTATCTCAGGAAGCCTCCCCACCAACTGCAAACCCCTAACTCTAAACTTCACGGAGATGCAACAGAGACAAACCTCCCTCCTGCAGGAATAACCGTGGCTGGGCTTCTCTCTTCTCCGAATAGAGGGGACACTACTAGTAAGAACTCAGGATGCCTGTGACCGTCTAGACCCTCACCATGACTGTCCACGGCACATTCACACCTTCTCCCCACCTGCTTCAAGGACCAGAGGTCAGGAGCTTCGTAATAGTTACTACAACATCTTGTAAGAAAAACACACTCAGATACCAGATGCCCTGCCCACCTCGGCAAACAAAAGTTAAATTTCACCTGGTAAGAGTAAAAATTGTAATACACAGGGCAGGAAACAAAAACCCCTAAGTGAGCCTAATACATTTAGGTTCTTCTTGTGTGCTTCACTTTGAAGACTGCTCCTGAGAAACAAGTCAGCCATGATTACATAGCTTGTCTCCTGCTCCTGGGATATTAAGTACAAATTTCCGGTGGTTATAACTCAAGAGTTCTAAATAAGCTGACCACTTGATATTTACATTTTTGATTTAAAAAAAGAGAAAAAATAGAGTAAAAACCAACTAAGTGTTCCCAGCATGTAGCACCGTGTTATAGGGTGCTTGCTTATCAAGTGTCTGAGAAAAATTTTGGAAAGTACAGCGAGCCCAAGAGATGGAATGAAATTTTATCTCCACATTGCAAAGAAAAAATACTCCTTGAATTGTTACAGGTAGCACACTCAGGTTATTTGACTTATTAATGTTATATATTGCTAATATTATAGGTCATGCCTAGAGTTTTTCACATTTTTAATTAATGTTCCCAAAAAAACCAAAAAATAACTACAGCTAGCCAAGTAGCAAGATACAAAATCAACATACAAAAATCAGCAGCTTTTTCTACATACCAATAATGAATCTGCTGCGAAACAAATCAGCAAAACAGGCCCATTCACAAAAACATCAAAAGAAATAAAGGTAACCAGAAAAAGTTTAACCAAAGAGTTGTAAATTCTTTACAGCACAAATTACAAACATGGAAGAAAA